>OY735217.1:33684968-33812468 GCA_963457665.1 Thysanoteuthis rhombus | reverse complement strand
ACCTCCAGGTTTTGTATAAACTCTTATTATGAATTGATATCTGATATTACACGTACTGCTTCGTTAGACTCAATTTGTATAAATGTATCACTTGGCCTAGACAACGTAAATAAAATAAACAATTAAAGAAAATGGGGCTGCTGTAGGAAACTTATAAGTATATATATAATAATAGTTATTCGTTTTGGAGCCATTATCATGAAGTCTAATTTAAGGACAAGAGAGATTAAATTTTATTGATGTATACCACCAACACGGGATAGTGAGGATTTTATAATTTGTGAAAAAGCACAAGAGACCGAGTCTTCGTGCAATATTTCCTGCTGAGAATCATATTCACGAGAATATTTCTCAAAGATTAATAAAGAATTGAATCGATTGTAAAGAAATATTTTCAAAAATCTTTTTTATAAAACATTCTTTTCTTTATTTAATAACTTCTGGGTTTTATTCGTTAAAGTATATCTCACATTTACGATAAAATCAATTTAATTTCTACATTCTTTCACAGGCCAACAATTTCTCACTTTTTTTCCTGCTGACTGAGACCTGACACTAGTTTATAAGTAATTTGGGGACAGCGTACCTACCCCCAATGCAATCATGTACGCACATACGCATCCATTTATCTTAGTAAATATATGTATTTATTTAAGTATATTTAGTATATCTTCCCTTGTCCTGGTACAGTATGGCTACTGCTCTAAGAAACTGTTTGATTAGTCCAGATGCATCTTGCTATGTATTTTGGAAGCTTCACAGTACCCAGTCAAAGTGTGAATATCAGTGATTTTGTGAAGGTAGTGTACTTGACTTACGTTCAAGTTGGAATATGAGATCGGGACGTGTCTTGAGCTCCTCGTCAAGGATGCAAGCCCTGTGTTGAAAATTCATGTACAGTGGATCAAGGGGAAGCGAGAAAAACTGACATTATATATTTTGCTCTTTTGGTGAACCGGTGAACACACAACATGGATCCCCAGAGTCTCACAACATAGATCCCCAGAGTCTCACAACATGGATCCCCAGAAATCACATAAGAAACCGAGGCCAAGAGAACACAAGATGGACAGGTGAACTAGACAAATTCAGGAAATACCGGCTCCACGACGCCCATGATAGAGAATTATGGCGAACCCTGAGGAAGGTCTATGTCCAACGACGGACGTTAAAAGAATGATGATGATGATGATGATGATGATGATGATGATGATGATGATGATGATGATATATTTTCCCATGGTATGGTGAGAGCCGAAGAACTATGTAGACGACTTCTATTTTGTCTGGTCAAGACTTCGGGTTACAATAGAAAAGATAAGCAAAAACTGACATACCCATACCGAGATTCAGCAGTTCGCCCTGTGCCTCATTCAGATGAAATAAATACCTGTGTCAGATTTCGAAGAGCTTCCTTCACCTAAGGAGGAGAAAGATATAGCAGGTGATACTATCGAACGTGATTCTGGTACGGATTTTGAAGAATGTGATTCAATCAAGAAGCCCCCGTTCTTCAATCGGACCGATATTGCATGACTTTGTAAAAGATTTGAGTCTTTCAGTAGAAGATTCATCAGAACTGCTAGTTTCAAGATTGAATGGAGTGAATTTATTCTAGCACACTAAAAAGAGCGACGTTTTATCGTAGCTGGGAAAATATCTTTTACGATTCTCTAGTGTTGTCAGTGATTAAGTTTATTCCCATCGTGTTTCAGGTTTGTTAATGCAATGGGTGTGACATCATTTGATCCGCATGAATGGCGATTGTTTTTAGATAGTTCAAAGAGGAACCTTGAGCATATCTTACTCCATAATTTGTATGATTCAATTCCTGTTGGTTATTCTGTGAATCACGAAGAAGAATACGAACACATCAAAAAGGTTATGGAGTTACTCAAATATGATGACCATAACTAGATTATATGCCTGAATCTCAAAATGGTTAAATATACACTTGGTCAACAAGGAGGATATACAAAATATCCATGTTTCTTGTGCCTGTAGGATGTCATATCTGAGAATATACATAGGACTGAGAAGAACTGGCTGGTGAAAACATGAATGTCTGAGAAAGAAATATCATAAACCAACCGCTGGTGAACAAGGTAAAAAAAAAACATAATCGTTCCTCCTTTCCATATCGCCTGGGTCTAACGAAGCAAAATGTTAAAGGTCTGAGCGGAGAGAGTGAGAGTTCAATTTAAATATGCATAATATTTCCTTGTTTCAGTTATGAAAGAAATAAAAGCTGGCGTGTTCAACGGGCTACAAGTCAGAAAACTGATGAGAGATCCACATTTAACAAGCTCCAATTCTTTCGTGGCTGCTGTGGGAAATTTCCAGGGAACAAAAAAAAAAGCTCAAGATTACAAGGATCTTATTCAAACATTGAATCAGGATACTCATCGTCTGGGCTGCATCATGAACATAAAAGTTAATTTTCTCAACAGACTCCCTAATATATTTCCTGGAAATCAAGATGACGTGAATGGTGAGCAATGTGAAAGGTTCCATCATGATATAAAGGTTATGGAGGAGCGATGCCAAGGAAGGTGGGGTACTCACATGATGGCCGACAATAGAGAGACTGTTTGGAAATGGAGCGCTCCAGAAAAATCTACAAACGAAATTTTGATCCATGAAGGAAGAATGTGCCATTTACTGATATCAGTTGATGTAAATAAACCCATGTCTGTTGATCTGTTATTCTAATGTTGTATTTCTTATACTTCAAAGTTGTGAACTAAATGAAGAGAGCAAGAAAGTCGGCCTACACATGAACTTCAGTAAGACGAAGATCATGTGCAACAACCACATCGGAGATAAAAACACTAAGATCAAAATCAAAGACACAGAGCCAGAGAAAGTAGATCACTACATCTACCTAGGACAACGAATCTCCATAAGACCCTCAAAAGAAGAAGAAATCAAGCGAAGAATCACACTAGGGTGACAAGCCTTTGGCAGAGCAAGCTCAACCTTCAAAAATAAGAAGATACCATTAATCCTAAAAAGAAAGGTGTATAACCAATGCATCCTCCCAATAGTCACTAATGGAGCTAAAACACGGAACCTAACTAGGAGACAGATCCTCAAATTGAGAACAATGCAATGTGCAGATGAAAATTATGCTTGGCCTCACATGAAGAGACCACAAAACAGCACAGTAAATCTGGGAAAAGACAAGAGTCAGAGACATCATAGTCTCCATTAAAAATCTCAAGTGGCAGTGGGCTGGCCATGTTGCAAGAATGGGGGACAACCGATGGACATTGTGACTCACGACATGGATCTCCCAAGATTACATACGCAACTGAGGCAGGCAGAATATTAGATGAAGAGACGAGCTAGACACATCAGAAAATACTGGCTCCGCGTCGCCCATGATGGAGAAGTATGGCGAATCTTTGGGAAGGTCTATGTCCAACAACAGACGTTAAAAGACTGATCATGATGATGTGTTTCATATAACTCGAAGCCTAACATTCCTATTCTGGATTATTTTGGGTCCATTTTTAACAAAACTTCATTCAATTCTAGAACCGATTAATCTCTTTTAATTTCAACATTTTGACCTGATATGTCATAGTTAACCAATATATATGTTAATCTCAAAATTGATCCATGATTTTGTGCGTTGGAGCAGTATTCTAAGTAAAAATGATAATGATGGTGATTGAACTTACTGGATCCTGATGGTGAAAAAAGAATCTGGGTTGAACATATTTTCATCTCAAAAGTAAACCTGGGTCAACTTTTTAGGAGCTTAAAGAACATGTTCCGTAGAATACTGAAGACGAGCTCTCTGGTTCTCTCGCCTGGAAAGGCTTGATGGCTGGGGGTTTCAAGATTTCAATCCAGATTTCGTTCTGACCCACGTGAAATCACAGCAGAAGACCTGAATCTGTCTACCATGGAAGCTCTTACCATGATGCGGTCTTCCTCCTTCGTAGTTTTGCGAGGTCGTCCTGTCTTCTTTCTAGATCCCAACATATTACACTTCTTCCTCATATCAGGAGGAAAACTTCTCATTTCGGGTGATTATTCAGTGAATGATACTTTTAAATTACCCCAAATCATCTGCAATGGCTGAAATTGACCTTCCACTCTCGTACAGATCAATGATTTTCTCCCTTTCTGACAACATGTTTTGATCCTTCGCAGGAGCGGTTATAGTTCTTGTGATACTGGTTCAAATAACACGCAAGCCTGAAAAAAGTAATTTAGGATATTTATCAGACACTTTTTACACTAATGCTTATCGATAAATGAAAAAAATGATTACCATTCTTTAACTTTTGATCACCTTGAAAATTACAATAATATGATTTTATGGTTATTTTGGGAATATATTTTGGCCGATCAAGCTATGAATTCTATATAATATACCTAGATAGTATTGTTATAAGTCGTATAAATATTCATTTAGGGAGTTTGTTTCGGTAATAACAATCAATTGATGTTATTCATTATTATAGCCGTTTCTCATATTTTGCTTGCCGCAGTATGTAATCAAACTTTGCCGAATGCTTCTTGATCTCTCTCGGTTGAAAAAGGACATATCAGTAAATGAAAGCTTTTAGAGCGCTAACCAGCAAACTGACCGCTAGGCGTCACTACCAGCAGGTAAAAACGTATCTCAGTTCAGTATGCAAACTGCCAGTTGTGAGAGCAAGAAATAGTTTTTAAGTAACGAAACGGCAGCCCCGATGTCTTCACAAAAGACGAACATCCTGAACGGAAGAAGCTATTAAGGAACTGAAAAAGAAAGTAATCTCAGGATCAGAATGAAATTCTTCATGAAGTTCTTCATGGGAAAATAATGATGGCGATAAATTATCAGATGGAGGAGCGTCAGGTGAGACGAACTCTGACAATAATGAGGTGGGTGACCTGGAGATTAAAACAACTGCCGTGTTGTTTATGATATTGATTCTTTTGGCTTAATATAACATACCAGTGGAGTAAGAGGCTAGTGTATGGGGGGCGGGGGCGGGAAATAAAAAAAAATGATGAACTTAGAAAAAAAGTGTTAAAGAGAGAGAGAGAGAGAGAGAGAGAGAGAGAGAGAGAGAGAGAGAGAGAGAGAGAGAGTGGAGGACCTAGAAGGCAAAACGTAACAAAAGAGTAAACAGAGAGACAAAAAGAAACTAGAGAGAGACAGAGACAGAGACAGACAGACAGAGACAGAGATGAGCAAACAGACTGAGCATCAAGGAAACAAGAACCCTTTAAAATGGAGGGGCCTGAATTATTTTTGTTTCTTTTTTGACTGCTATCAAAACTAACAGAATAGAAACAACTTTACTCTTCTAGAGATATATTAACGCATTCTCCGCCCAATTACGAACACTGGCGCTACAGATCCAAGACCAAAGATGTACTTTTTCATTAAAAAAAAAAAAATACTTTATATCCCGAATATCTTAGTGGCTGCCAAAAAAATAAATGTATCTCAACTCCTTTTGTTTCTTATTTGAAGTAAGTCTGCCTTTGGGCTTTGATGTAGTTGTTTGTTTGTTTTTTTTTAAATCTTTTCTTAGTCTTTTTGTCTCGGCTTCCTTTAGAAGCTGAAAGTTATTTTTTTTTCTTCTTTCAAAGAACGATTTCCTGTTTTAGAAGAGCCAAATCAACTCCCGAAATGCAAACGAGTGCAACAATCGCAGCGATGAAAATCATCAATTTGAATCCAAATGCCAAATTTTTAACCCCAAGAGAAACGTTCCTCAGCAAAAAAAAAAAAAAAAAAAAAAAAATGCAACGTACACACATAGCAGACGAGACCCTCTTCAGTCTTGCCTCCTTGTTTAACCACAAAAGGGACTTGAGACGGTAATGGGTAGATTTTCTACGTGTACCATCTAATGTACAAAGATGATAATGATGGTGATGGTGATGGTGATGATAATAATAATAATAATAATAATAATAATAATAATAATAATAATAATAATAATAATAATAATAATAATAATAACAAGTGTGAAATTGAGAGCGTGAATAAAAAAAAAGAAAGAATTATGAATCCGTGTAAAGCTCTTTTTTCTCTTGATAAATTTCTGAGGCCAATAAGGTTCGGCCTTTTATTTATTTATTTTTTTATTTATTTTTTTTTTTTTGTGAAGTGGGTTGGGTGAAAAAAAACGAAACGGAGAATGAAAAGAAAAGAAGTTACAGAAAAACAAGTAACACATGGTGTTCATTTTTTTTTTTTTTTTTTTTTGCTTTTCGATGTCTTGGGATGATGAAGGATTCGGTTAAGTTTGCCAAAGACATTCTTTAGTCTGGCGCTTTCTTTCGCATCAGCGTGTCCAAAACCACACGCGCATTCGTCTCCACTTAGTCATACAACAGTCATGAGCGTACACATACACGCACACATGGACACATACATTGATTACTCTCCTTTTGGGCCTTGTGTCGTACTAAGCTAAACTTACTGGATAACGACGTACACAAAATTAGTCTGCACAGCCATATGAATAAATACATAATGGAAGCGATAGCGAGAACCTTTGGCCCTTCCCACAGGGAAGATTGGAGTAAGACAATCTTCTTAACCCTTCTTTCTCCCTTCCAGTTGACCTTGTGTCATACTAAGCTAAACTTAGTGAATAACGATATTCACAAAATTAGTCTGCACAGCTATATGAATAAATCCATAATGAAAGAGATAGAGAGAGCCTTTGTCTCTTCCCAGTGGGAAGATTGGAATAAGACAATCTTCTCAAACCCCATTTCTCCCTTCCAGTTGGCCTTGTGCCCTACTAAGCCATGCCTAGTAAATATCGATATTGTGTATTTATGTAAGGTTACGCATATGTACATATATAATCTTAGTTTGATTAAAGCATGACGAAACTTTTAGTAATTGATGACATTAGGGAGGTCAGGAGAATTCTACTTGTACGAATTGTTACTGAAGTTTATTGTAAAAGATAAAGGGCATTTTGCTGAGCACAAAGTACTTTTTTTGACCCAAATCAGCTAATCGGATCAGAAGTGAAAGTTTCGAGTGGAAATTTTTGCAAAAAAATTAGAAATTGATGTGATGGAATCTAGCCTTTCCAAATGATCCTAAAGAGAAAATTGATGCAAAAAATCCTTGTACCACAAAATTCCCCTACTTTCTGGTATGAAATTAGGAAGTAAAAAAAAGGTAAAGCACTATTAGAAATTCATATGTCATTGCTATATTTTCATAAGCCCCATGTTTCCGAAGCAATAATTCCTTTGATTGATCAGTTGAACGGATTTAGCTCAGCAGAACACACGTTTCGAGCCGTGTTGCCCATTTGAGAGCAAGATTTAGCTCATTTTCTGGTTTAGCCACAAATTCCAAACCTTGCTTCTAGCTTCAAATCTTATGTTAATTAACATTTACATTAATTTTACAATTAGAATATTGGCCCGGTCAAGTGTAGTAGCAGTAGTCATATCATCGCCGGTTCAGTTTCAATTGATGTTCACAGACGCTCAGGCTGTCATAACTAAAGTGGATGACTTATAATCCCAAAACAGCTGAATAGGCATCACGGGAATGGAGCAGTAAGATTCAAAGTCGGTGCATCCAAAATTTCCCAAATAAGTTTATGATGATACTCAAAGCATTAAATTTCAATGCGATCGGTTACGCAATTCTGTGAGTTTTATTCATCATCGATTATTTCACTCATGAAACATTGATTCCGTTGTGCAACATAGTAAAATACCGAAACGATAGAAGCGTAACCTACGATAATTAAGAACAAAACATGGAGAATTCGGATCAAAAGATAATTTCAATACTTAACAGTCTAAGGTGTCTTGGCGGACCATTTACATGCAGTGCAATGAGTCGATCTTTGCTCACCAAAACAACATTATCTACCTTACTTTGGAATGAGAAAAGAAAAAACAAAAAAAAATCAATCGATGGATGGAGAATTAATCAAGGAAAAATTACGATCATTCAACACTGGAAAAAGTTATACAGAAAGAAAGTTTCGATCGATTTCAATGGCGTGGTAGCAATCTGGTAATTTTTCGACCATATTTGTCTCGTGGCTGACCTCCCTAACGACGATATAAATGTATATTATTGAAGGTTGTTTTTATTCATTCTAAAAGCTTTTTAAAATGCATGTTATAGAATCTTATTTTTATCGAACCTCATATTCTATTAATACATTTTTATTTTTAGGTGTCTAAAGATCAAAAAATGAATTGAGACAGTTCTCAATTCTATTTCCTGGTTTGTTTCCGTTAATCTTTCACAGAGTATTGATGATTGGCTTGTCTTCTCTGGGGAAAATATGATGTAAAAAAAAAAACGGAATTGAAATATCTATTATTTATTATTTTGAAACGTTGTTAGAATTTCAGAACATTTTTTTTATATTTTAAAACAGTGTTTTAGAAATTAAGCCAAAAATATTAGCATGTTGAAAAAATTCATGCCTAGTCGAAGTAAGTATGTTTTAGTTTGCCGATGAAAGCAACATATTATACCGTGTGGCTTATTTTTTCAATATTTGAAACGAATGCAAAATAAACTTATACATTTACATATATCATTATGTATATGATATATATTATTATATTATATTATATATTATATTATATATCTTATTATATATATATATATATATATATATATATATATATATATATATTGTATTATATTATGTATTATATTATATATATATATATATATATATCATATCATATTATATTATATATTATATATATTATATATATTCATATATATATATTATATATTATATGTATATTTATATATTTATATATCATATTATATGTATATTATATTATTATATATATTATTATATTATTATGTATATTATATATATTATTGATATACATTTAGATTACGATACCTGATGAAAATCATTTTTACAATCTCAATTACTAAAAGTTTTGTTATGTTTTAATCCAACCAAGGACTTTTTGTCCCGCTTGGCACTTTAAAGGGGGGTAATTTCATTTGAGGGAATTTTCGTCTAGTGCCCCTTTTATCCACACCCTACCTGCAGCATGCTTTGTGGATAAAAATCTGCTCGAATGAGCGGTATGATTGTCTTGGTTTGCTGCCACTAGGGGGAAAAATTTTGATGAAAAAAAAATCTCCTACCCACCAATCCAGACTATGCACTCTACCCGGTTAAATCTAATATTTTTTTCAATTAAAAAGTTGATGGGTTCAATTCTCATTGGATCCATCACTGCTATGTTAAAAAAATGATTTGAAAAAACAGATCAGCATGTACGTTGTATAGCAATGATCAAAATCTAATTTTCCTGGCCGTTGTTAATGGGTCAATCCTCATCAGGTTTCCCAGTATAGCTACACTATTACTTAATCATGCTAAGTTAATCTACTTATATAATGTAGAGTGTGACCTTTGTTTCTTTTCTGTCCGTAAAACTGGACTCTTCGCCTCGAGAATAACATTTTGCTGATAAAAGTACCTCTCACGCACCATTTCAAATCTCTAACTGAAACAAATTTACTAATCGTTTCATCGAAATTCAAATTTCGCCGTGAATTTGTTTTCACGGTTATAAACTAGTAGTTATATATTTCTCTCTCGTGGTACAGGTCAGTATTCAAGCCCAGAAACACGGTCATGATTTCAGATGCTTTTTTTCTAGACAATCTTCCTCCTACTTATTTAATCTTGAGCCATACTGAACAAAGTTTAATAAATATCGATTAGAGGTCGGTAGCCCTGTCCAGTGAGAAAGTTGGGGTTTTGCCTGTCTATTTAGACAGACTGGCCCTCTCCATTTGGAAGATTGACGTTATATACAGGGGCATAGCTGAAGGTTTGGGGGCCCGGGTAGCTTGGTTCCTTGACAGAATCCTCTCCTATGTTTAGTACAGTGATTACCAATCTATGGACCGCAGGCGTTTTCTAACATTGATAGAAATGCAGTAGGTAGACTTCTATGCATAAAGCCTTGAGGGGGGGGGCTCCTCGATTTGAAATTGACCCTCTCAGTTACGCCTCTGTCTCATACTCCTCCTCTTGCATTTGGGGCCTTGTATCGTACTGAGCGAAGATTAGTAGATATCAAGAGATAGTGGGTGCCTAGTTTCGCAGGATATTGGTGGTGAATTATCGTGGTCCTCTGTTGAACTAAACTATACTTACAAATACAAAAGGAATGAGAGTGGATTACTCCCAATGGCTATTGTGTATGAGTTCCGCCTTCCTGGGTACTCCACGATTGTGATTGTATGAAAGATTAACCTAAACCTTTTAAATATGCCAGAGGGTTGGAAAGGGCGAGGAAGTGTGTTTAGGACTGTGAGTGCTTGCTTCGTGGCTGAGATATTTGCGTAGCCACTTAGGTTAGAGGTTGGCGTTATTTAAATAAAAGCCAGTATTTCAAATGGCGATTCTCTTACCCTAAAATAATACACACTCGGGAAATTGGCGTAGCGCCTAATTCTTCGTCTTATTTTTTTTATTGGTTGTCTCGCCATTGAGCAGTGGTTAGCGATCAAGTCTCACAGATCATTTCTACTATTATGAGTTCGATCCTAGACACCTTACACTCGCGGACTTATACTAAACTAATCATAGAAAATAACGTGAGAGGAAGAAAAGGTACTAGCTGTATGATAGTTGAGCTAGCCTTTCCTTGTGAGTTCGATCCTCACTATGGACACCATTGTTGTAGCCTTTTACCAGCCTAAATGAAGATCAGTACCTTCCGTACATGGATATTTAATGTGCTAACCTTACAATCCACTGAACGTTCGTTTCATACTGGTTTCTCCATAATAATAGCCTTGTACCAGACTAGGCTGCACTGACTGCGTTTAGCTTAGTCAGACGCACACAAAAAAAGCAAATGAATTTAGAAAGATTATTTACGCCAATTTTTCAAGTAAAGAGGATCACATGCCTTGTAAATCAGCATTCGAAATACCGGCCACACAAGGAAAAATACTCAACTACAACGCCTACCAAGAAGGCCGACGAGGTTAAGCTGACTAAATGCGTACACGAGAAACAGAGACAGGAGTATCATTTACATGGTTTCAGTTAACTCTTCCAAGATTAACCAATTGAGGCGCTTCTTGGCTAGGTTAGGAACAAAAAGCTATTCCAGATGTCGAAATGGAAGATAATTATTTCTTGAACTGTGTTTTTTCTTCGTTTTTTTTTCTTTACTTCATACACTTACATATAATAATCAATCAAATCTGATATATTGGTAAAAATTGTGACAATTTACTTATCCTTAGAATGAAAAACACGAATTAACAGATCACTTCGCGTAAAGGTCTTTCCTATTTAGCCATAGAATGCAAACTAGTTTCTGCACGGGTTTCATACGATGATGACGCCAATGTCAATGTGGTTGTAAAAGCCGGGAAAATCTCATCTACTTTATTTTTTGTGCCACGTACGTCCCAGTAGACTTCTAAAAAGAACTATTGGACATGGACATGGACATCATCATCATCATCATCAGTCTTTTAACGTCCGTCGTTGGACATAAACCTTCCCCAGGATTCGCCACATTTCTCTATCATGGGCGTCGCTGAACCAGTATTTCCTGAATCTGTCTAGTTCATCTCTCTATCTTGTGTTCTGTCGGTCTCGGTTTCTTATGTGATCTCTGGGGATCCATGTTTATCATACTCATTCTAGCAATCACAAAAACCTCAGGGGATATATGTCGTCCCATGAGTCTTGAAAGTTTATATTGCAAGCTTTAAAGGCAGCTATAGCCCGATTGTTTACAAGCTAGAGACCAACCACTGCTTGTGTAATGAGTCTGATCCTCGCTATTGCAATAGTGTGCCAGATTAAACAAAGATTAGTCAATATCTACAACAGACTGCAAATCTGTACTTTTGAAATATTGTAGGCGTTAATGACGCAAAAGTTTCTGCCGGTCGAACTTTTGGGGAGCATTTACATTTCTGATGCTACGAATTCGAAGTAGATATTTCCTTGAGCCAGTGGTTCTCAAACTGTACGTCGCAATCATCTCCCAAGTGTGCCTCATAAATTTTTCAAAATACGCGAATATATATTTCGAGCATTGGCCGTGTCCATCATAGGTATCATGTCTGTCTCGCTTCCGTCACAAAGTTTCCAATCTGGTGGTTTTATCACAATATTCTGTGAGATCTCGACCTTTTTAGCGACAGATGAAACGAAAAAAGGGGTCGTGAGCAGTAGCGTGGCCAGTCGGGGAGCAGGGAAGGACCGCTTTCCTTAAGCATATCCTTCCAAAAGTGGCGCCTTTCTATGATAAAACTCGAATCTCATTATTTTCATTTGTTTTTTGTTTTTTTCTCACTTTATCTCGGAGTCGTGGAGGAACTGTCTGGTCTTATGACCTTATTCCATCAACCTCCCGGTTGTTGGAACATGTTTTATGACCAGATCATATTTGCAATAAAAGATTCCATCATTGCCTGACTTTTGAAATTACGACTCGTTGGAAAGTAAATCTCAGAATCTAATGTGACCAATAAAAAAAAATAACTGGCAGGCTAAGTGGTGCCTGTCTGGACATTTGAAACAGGAGAAATTCTAATTATTAGTTATGATTTCCAAAGAAATCGGTCGTATTGCCTCGCAGACCAAAAATCCCCCCCCCCTAAAAAAAAGATTTGCTCAGAGGAAGCTTTGCCCAGTAGGCAAGAAAGTAGAAAAAAATGAAATAATTTTTTGCATTGCCAAGATTCCAGTTCGTTTTTTTTATGAAAGTGCTATTGGTACCTCCATGCAGTTTTGATAACGGGGTGACAAGGGGCAAAAAAACCCCCCGAAACTTGTAGCACATCGATTCTTTCTGAATAATTTAGGTAATTCCTACCGAATGGATTCTACATGTCGTGAAGGTTACTCTCTCGACATCTTAGCTGAAATTGAACTGTTCTACCGAACGTTATGGAAAGTAAGGGTCCGATATATTATCATAATTAGCGAGGTAATCTATGTAAAATGTGACTATAATACTCAACTGGGCCCTTACTTTGAGTATCGTTTTGATAGAATGGTTTCATTTGAGCAATGAAGTTAAGAGAGCTATTATCACAACATTTAGAATCCATAAGGAATTAGCCGCATTTTTTCAAAGAAGGAACTAATTGAATTTGTTAAATGTTTGGGGTATGGCTAACCTGTCTTAATCGAACTGAATATTCTGTATTTCACTGAACTCTAGAAATTATCACTAGAGTAAAATCCACAACGTTGTGAGGTAAATTTTGGACATAAGAACCACAAATTTGAAGCTTGTTTAGTTATATGCTTAAAAGTAAATATTAGGCAGGTGCAAAAATAATTGCGTTTTCCGTTATTTTAAAATTTGATGGTTATTTTGGTATAAACTATGATTTAACTATGTTTAGAAGCGTGGATCTTGCTCAATGTATTCACGCTAAACAGTTTTTGTTTTTTCACTATTTATTCTGATTTATTCGAGACCGTCAAATCAAAGATGGAAAAAAAAAAGCCAATTCGACCAATTTCCAGGGGAATCTTGGCGAAACCATCACAGGAAATGAGTCCTGAAAGGAAATCGACAAAACACACAAAGAACCGCAATGTTTAATTCCATCATTGGTCAATCGGAAAGCACCAATTCTTGTCGCACGAATGATCCCTGCAGAAATTGAACGAACTCTGCCTCACCCTGCTTACTCACCAGACCTCTCTCCGGCTGACTATCATTTTTTTTTTTTTAGGTATTCCGATCACTTCCTACAAGGGAAAAGGTCTTCAACAACCAAGCAGTGGCTCAAAGGCCTTCGAAGAATTAATTGTTTCCAGAACTTCAGAATTATATGCTTCCCGAATAAATGGACTTTTTTCGAATGGTTCTCATTTCCATTAATAACTCTTGTTCAATGCTGAGATATGCTGATTTGAAGTAGGTGAAAAACTGCATTTATTCTTGCACCAACTTAATGTTTAGAGTACTAAGGAATTTACCAGCCGATTCCTGTATCATTCACAAAGATATTCCCCCGTTGAGTAAGTGTCTATCTAATTTAAGTTATACATACCCAATATTTATCTAGTCAACATATTTGAAGCTTGTTATATATTGTATGATTAATCATTGTTCCATTGACATTTTTTTTCAAAATATACGAAAGTTTGCACGTTTATGGCGCTAGACTCGAGATGAAAATTAAAGAGTAATGCATTTTTTCAAGTCGGCTATTATTTTCCGAACAGCACACACACTTTATACAGATATCGGTTTCTGAAAAGGCCCTTTCTCTCATTCCATGTAAATAGGTTTCCCTCGCTATCCGAAAGTATAGCGTTCCTATAAGAATCTTTCGTAAGCCAAATTCATATGGAAATAGTTTGAGCGTTCCCTGACCTAATTATGGTATGTTAGGCTGTTGGTATGGTGGGTGCTATAGGAGAGTGGGTATAGGAGAGAGAGGCGTAGCGCGTGCACTGCCTCTATAACGGGTCGCTACAGAACGTTTCTTACAATTTTCGCTTTTTTTCATAAATGCCAAAAAGTTGCGTAAAACCAACTTCCGGAAAGTGGGACACGGACTCATTTACGTATTATATATGCATATATATATAAGGTTTCAATCCTACCTAGTGGTACTGGATGGGATAATGGATAGTCTATAGCCACACTGAAGTGTTATAATACAACGAAACCACTGTCTGTAAATGACACAATAATTAACGCTCCCCTATTCAGGGTTGAGCACTCTTTAAGTGAAGTAAATCGTTCATTGTAAGCTCATGCAATGCTCTTCCATAGGAATAGAGCACTCTGTTGGATGGGGAATATATGCTGAATAAATTTCTGGCTTATATTCAACCTTACTGACCGTCCAGTTCCGTGGTGCAGAGGTAGGATACCGGCCTCCGGTTCTGAAGCAAAGGTTACAATCCTACCTCGTGGTACTGGATGAGATAATGGATAGTCTATAGCCTCACTGAAGAGTTGGAAGACTATTTATATATTTTTAAAAAATGGTTGTCTGTAAGCATGTTTGTGTGCATACCTGACTTTGGTAAAATAAGGCAAGGTAAGGGTATTACCTAATACCCGAGAGTTAATTAGCGAACACCGGTTTATCTAATTTTTTCAGATGAAAACTTGTAAACCAGCTTTTCTCAAACTAGAGGTTGAGATCCCTCCGAGATTGCGTAAAGATTGAGTTTTTTACATAAATAATAAGAATAACTATGTAACTAGAGGTTTCTCTTCATCTTTAAATATTTACTCCAACTGATGCTTATTGTGAAATGGCGCAATGTTATTCAATAATTTCATAGGTACAAATTTCCTTCAAGTGACATTCAAGTAATTTTTTCCATAACAAACAGTAAACACCGTAGATAATATTTTGCAATTTTTTTCCGAGGGTAGGGGCTAATTAGTTTCTGTGTTCAGCTACTGTAAGGTCACTACTAAAGACTAATTGTACTAGTGCCTATTGCTTTAATAACACTTAGTGGGGGTCTCAAAAACATTTGTCTCATCAGTGGCAAATTGAGTCTGAGAAACCTTGCTGCTAAAAGCAAAAAACGTATTGAGAATTTCTTTTCCGAATAATTTTTTTTCGGCTTTCAATCAATAACACCTCCGTTACCTTTGTATTAGTATCAGTTAAGAATTTTTTTTTGGTTCGGAGTTGGGGATGCTATTTATGATGTGACTGTAATGCTGAACTGGAAACTTATTTTCCGTCTGTCGTACGACGGTCCAAAATCATTTTTCCAAAACAGACTTTTTTCTGAACATGATTAAAAATGGAAGAATCCTCACAATAATTTATTTCACCTAGGCAGTAACATAAATACTTTGAGGCTGTATTTTAGTACAACTGACGTAAGGTGAGAGTCCAGGTCAGCACTATAGTTAGGACGTGCATAGAATCCCCAGACACACTCCGCCCTGCAGAACAATAAATTCGCCCTCTTCTAAAACTGACACTTTCCAGAGCGTAACGGAGGTGAAAGTATCAAAAATTCCCCCTGAAATGATAAGAAAACAAATTATTCAGTTTTCCGCTTTTAGTGGTTAAACGTTTTGTATTACAACTAAACTCAGCCGTGAATCTACGGCATTATGTGAACAGCACAGGTCGCAATTCAAGAATAAGCTTTCGGTGTAAATAATCTTCTTTTCCCCGCTCAAATCTGTAATGTTGTTGCGTACGAAAAAATATATTTAAGAACATACTTTCCACCGTATCGTTACATTTGAAGTCGTTTTTCCCCGGGTAATGTCAGGTATCCCTGCTAATGCATTATATAAAACAACTAGCTCTGTTTGTTACTCTGTTGCACCTCTTAAACATTGATGCAGCACAACTAAATACAGCACGCATACCCAGTGGACATTGGCGAATGTTTTTAAATGAAAGGTTTTCCGAAAAAATCTTGGAAGGGTTTTCGAGGAGAAGTGTTTACACTGTCACTATAATGCTAAACTGAAACCTTACTTTCTGTTCAATATACACATATATATATACACAAAATCTGCACTAGGGGTGCATTCGGTATATACTGTCGTACTTCATGCAAAGGTCGATCAAGGCTACATCGAAACACCAGAAATTGTTGCCTACATTGTATTGCGGCACGGCAGACAAACTCTACCTTTATATGTTCACAAGTGAAGCTAATCTGACTACAGACAACCAATAAATAGTTGAGTAGTTACCAATTTCCGAAAAGGAGTTTCTTTTCACCTAACCTGTATTTGAGAGAGAGAAAGAGGTCTGAGACAGAGAAGGGTATTTTCTGGTGTAATATATTCCGTGGCATGACTTTTTGCCAGGGAAAATTGTATAAGGTGGTTATAAGACGACGGAATGCCACGTCACATGGTTTGATGACATCCGGTCGAATCAAGGTGATACACGTGGACTGAACCAAGTCACGTGAGCAGTTAGAGGAAAGTAGGAGTGAGAGGCTGACACAAGGAAACAGTGGAGAGCAGACCAACGGTGAAGAAAGACGACCCCAACTGAGCAGGGGGGGGGCATTGTTGCCAACGAAGCCTTTCCATGCAGCAGAAATAAGATAATTTTTTTTTTAAAACTCTTCCCTTATTCAGAGCTTTTTTCTACTTCTTTAAGTAAAATTCTGAATTGAGCAAAAACTCTACCAAAATCTCATTTTAAAATTCTACTAAAAATTAAATAAATGAAATTTTATAAAACTCATGGCATCAATTCATTGATTGAATAATCTATTCTTGAGGCTATTTTGTTAAAAAAAAAATCAGTGGAAATATATTTTTTGTGTAAGACCCCCGCAACTTACTTGTTTTTGACGTCCTAATGAATGAATTTTGAACAGAACCGAACGATGAATCCCTGAAGAACTTTTTAAAAATTGAATTTTTCCTAAAATGACTTCAATGCGTGTTAATAAATGTCCTGAAACATTTTTTTTAAATGTTATATTGCTAAAGTAATGCTTTGTTAAGCAACTTTTTAGTTTTATCTGTGAAAATAGTGTAGATTTTTAATGTAGGCTTTTGTAGACAATTCACTTAATAATGTTTGACCGACTGCCTACCCTGAGTAATTATTCATGGCACGTGCCAGATATAGTATCTGAAAACAGCAAAGCACTATAAAATAAATGGCTTAGACAAAGGTGTTGCAATGGAGTTCCTTGTATCACTCAGAGGGTTACACCCAGTGTTGCAACTCAAAAATCTTTTTGCGCTAAATCAACCTCAAAGAAACGTCAAAAAACACCAAAATGTGCTAAAAACACTTTTAGCCTATTTACGGCCATTTTTGATAGTTCAAAATGGATAGAAAATAGATAGAAATCGCGGAAAATCAATGTTAGGAGTAGCGGTAAATGTTGAATTTTCACACTGCAAAAACATCACGGTGTCATCCAAAGCGGGCTGAGTTCGGTACGCCAGTCGATGTTGGAAGATTGTGTTGCACCAAAGATTTCAATTGGTTGGGCTTGCCTGACTTGAAATTTAGCCTTAAAAATCCTGGCTTAGTGCTTGACTTCTGGCACTGGGAGAAATCGTTCATCTATCTTACCTTCAACGTATTCCCACCATTCACTTCGTTCTGTAATAAATTTTTAAAGAATACCTGTACAAGGAATGTAAATAGATAAATAAATAGAACAGAAAAGTACCGTACATGCCAAACTAAAGACAATTGGTTTACAAAGGTATTTGGAGGACTATTGCTCACTGCAATTAATCAAAGTTTCATGACTGTGCCTATCGAGCTTCGGTAGATAACCACCTGATCATGATACTCGCTGATTAGAAGGATAATATTTGAGGGGTTTTTTTTTCAAATCAAACGTCCGTTATACACTGGCATATACGGTATCAGTTTTGTTGAAGTAATTTTAGCGATAAGAAAAACATGGAGGATCAAATCTTTTATTTTGCATTTTTAATTAGATATTACATAGAAATTTTTTTTTCTTCTCTGTCTGTTTCGAATGGTTGATTTTTGGATTTCTCATTTTCTTTCATTTTTTTTTCTCTGCTTGTTTTCTTAACACCGGATATCTTTGTAATTCTAGTTGCTGGTTCTAATTATTCTCTGACCGTTGTGAACCAGGTGT
Organism: Thysanoteuthis rhombus; assembly: GCA_963457665.1. Lineage (NCBI taxonomy): Eukaryota > Metazoa > Mollusca > Cephalopoda > Oegopsida > Thysanoteuthidae > Thysanoteuthis > Thysanoteuthis major. Next base: position 33,793,884 of record OY735217.1, on the reverse strand, counting down.
AGGGAAGAGGGCTTTTTAAAAGGCCCCTCACCCCAACTCGGCCCCCGATGTGGGGGGGACGAAAAGCTTCAGATATAGTAGTTCACTTACTGCATTTGTATTGACAAATCTCACTAAATATTGGAGGCGGCTCCCTGAGGAGCAAAGGCCCTCAAGCTCCCAAATCTCTAGTTACGCCTCTGCATATGGTGTTTGTGTGTGTGTGTGTGTGTGTGTGTTGCATTTTTATTGATTTCCCAAAAGTATTAGTTTGAAACAATCTTTTAGACAAGATCAAATCCAAGTCATCAGCACTGTGAATCGTTGTCTTAGCTATAAGGCTATTTGTGAACAACTCTCATGGATACCAACGTGAAAACTTAATTGACAAAGCACATAGTTTTTACAAATGAATTCATCCAACTTCACCAAGAAAAACAAAGAAAAAAAAGGTGAAAAGATTCAATACATAGATTTCAGCTGAAGGCATGAAAATTCTCAAGAAGAACCATTTTTTTTTTCACTCCCGAAAACATCACAGCTCTCACAGACCAAAAATAAATGTAAATGCTAAAATATACAAATAGACATTACCAAATTATGCCCACATGTGAAATTTCACAAAAATAATAACCACTCAGTTTGGGAACTTTCAGCACTAGACACTTATTATGAGCATCATGTTGTGTGGTATACAATTGTAAATACATACATTCATAACATACAGTAAGTTGTAAAACTGACTGAGACAATAAAATCCATGAACCATCCTATCGGATGATGAATTCGGGTAATTAGAAAATACATATAGTGAGTCTTACATTTTTTATATTTCTATTCCAATAGTGCTCAATACAAGACACAGAGCAAATAAACCAATATTACATGGAAGTAGATCTTTAATTTCCATGTTATATATATATATATATATATATTTCACCATTTTTAAAGCTCTACTTTAACTTGACTTAATGTTGAATGTATAGGGCACTTTATGAAATAAACCCGTCACACATTGCATATTGAACTACTGATCAGTACTTTGATATATATATATATATATATATATATATATATATATATATATATACCAAATTCTATACATACATTCATACATGCACACCCAAAACTTCAAGGAATTTTTGGCCATGAAATGACTCCCTCAAAGTAAGAAAAAAAAAAATCGACAAGGTTCTATATTTCCCGGTGTTTTTTTTTTTCCAAGAGATGTGTGCAACATCTAGTATGGCAAAGAAAACTAATTTGACAGATAAGCAGATTGATTAATCAATTCAAAGTCATCCACCTCATAATCCATCAAACTTAGCTCAGTCCTGCAAAAGTACAATCCAATAATGTGAGGCACCCAGTGAGAATTGTATTAGCAAACATAACCCACGAACCATCTCCCTACATACAGCAGGCTTCCAAAAACATAAATAAAACCACACACACACACACAGATGCATATGTGTAAAAATACCAACACCGTGTTGACAGTGGCATAGAGATACACAAAGTACAATACACGCTATCTATATAAACACACATATTAACCTACTTATTCAATTCTTAGGAGAGCTGAGCCAGTAACCATGTTTACCATACACAAGTGTTATCCAACGAGAAATAAGAGACACCAAGCAAATAGGAAAAGAGAGAGGGAATCTTTAATATAGGTTAACATCAGGAAATGTCATGGGAAGGGAAATGTATTCCTCTTGCAGGAATGAAGGAAAGGAGTGCCCTAAATCCCACCTGAAGTAGCTGAGGGAATCCTTATGGGTTGCACAGAAAATAGATATATTTATAGTTAATACAGGGGGGGGGGGTTAAAAAAAAACAAAAACATTTGGCAAATATCTTCTAAAATTCAGCTCAGTCTGTCCCGAGACTGTAACACCGGAACACCTACGGAGGACTGAACTAACTACACAGGTGAATGACCTCTGAGATTTAGATATTCACTAAGCTTAGATTAGTCTGGCACAAGAGCGTAAGTGTTGGGCACCCCGGTGCAGTAGTAAGTGCTTTGTAAGTTTTCAAACCATTGCTCTATGGTAGGCGTCCTGACCCAGGAATTTGTTGTATCCTATTGGATTAAGTCAAAAGTTTCATAATTCTACAAACATTCATACTGAAATTGTTCCCATCTGTCAACTGACATCAAATTGGAGCTCTTCCTTGAAAAGAGCTATTTGTGAGTTGCCCAATGTAAATACTTCACTGGTAAAATTGAAATTATCTTGATCTGAGAATTCAGAAATATTTTCTCGAATACTATCAATGCATTCTGACCTACACTATAAAACTCATGCTAGACCATGTAGGGCAATGAATATCATATATATATATATATATATACACTGTATATTTCAGCAGATTAGTAACCTTCAGACAAGACGAGACCCTAATTTCAGTCTGAATTTCATGGTTTTAGCTCAATGTTGAGTCAGTTTTTGAATCAGGCCAATAGAATGATTCTACTTTTTGAGGTGTTTTTAGGAGGCTTCAAGTGTTGTCCAATACAATGAAATATACATAGGTACATCAATAAGTCCATAATGATGAAAAAACTAACTTATTTAAAATGAAAGATACTTATATTACAACACAATCTCCTTAACCCAGCACATCTCCATTAATTACACATGATGAAATATAATAGAAAAATTGACGGTAAGACATGGGTGAGGGGATATTACAATTACGGTTGGCATGAACGGAGTTGGGAAAGGCCTTTATCCAGCAGTGACCCTGTAATAGCTTTTGATTATATATAAGAAATAGTATATATAGATATTCACATATACTCTTCGAAAAACCTAATACGTATACATGGATGATGATGGAAAAGAATGAGAAGTGCGGGTATGAAGCAGAAATTAGGACCTCCACCTTTCCGTGGAGCTGTTTAGCACAACGGTTCAGAGTGACAATACTTTGAAGAGGCTACCTGATCGGTCGCAGGTTTGATTCCTGCCACAGCCCCATTTTCCTTTGATTGTTTATTCTGCTTACGCTGTCTAGGACAAATGACCCATTCTCTGGTGTCATTTCAAATGATATAACGCATTCAAAAATATACATATTTCTGAAAATATGAACGCACAGAAATAAACAAAGTTGGACCAACACGTCTGGTGTGTTCACACTTACACAAGTCGTGTACACGTCAAGTACCCTTGAAGGAATAAAAATGTCAGCAATGCATACTGTAAGATTAATACAACCTGGCACGAACATACGAGAAATGTAAAGGGGGATGAAACGTTGTGCAGATATTGCATTTAATTCTCGGCTGCACTTGAGAATATGAATGACACTCTCTTCGGCGACATGCACAAATATGATACATAGACTTATTCTTTTATATAGGCACTTAATGTACTATATATATATATATATATATATATATATGTATGTTTGTGTGTGTGTGTGTGTTTGTGTGTGTTAAGAAATGGATAGATGATAAGACAGAATGATTATAAATTGCATTATATCATGTTGAAACTCTATTTGAAATAATCTCCAGTTATTATGCAGTGAATGTATCTTTTGGCCTAGACAACGTGAATAATCAAAATGAATGATCAAAGATAATGGGGCTGCAGCAGGAAATCAAACCTGCAACCAATAGGGTAGCTGCTTCAACGTAGCATTGCTCTTACCATAGAGCTAAATGGCTGCCGGTAATGCAAAGGCCCACACATCACATACGCACATATTATATATATATATATATATATATGTGTGTGTGTGCGTGTGTGTGTGTGTGGTAAAGTTGACAATATGGAAAAAGGAAAAAGACTTGAAACTAGTTAGTACATCTCAGATTTTTATCAAAGAGTATAATAGCTTCCATACATTTCACTCGTGGACCTCTAGTTTCATCAGAGCTCAGAGAGCAAAAGTTGTTATTCTGTATAAGAGTTGAACATAGTTTTTTGATACAAGTAAGTTGGGTCTCTACACAACTGATGAGACCCAGGGTCAACAGGTCAAACATATGTAAGCTATTGCATCCTGTAATAGAAATACTAGATGAACTGGGAAATCCCAATACTTTTTTCCTTTTTCCATATTGTCAACTTTTCCACAACATTCTGTCAGATCTCCATCCTATTCTCTCTCACACACACACGAATATATATATATATATATATATATATATATATATATATATATATATATATATATTTTATACATACACAACTTTTATCCTGAGCCAGATACTATAAGTCCCACTGAATTTCATAGAGAATAATTGGATAAAATTATATAAACAAAATAACCATTATCTTAGATATACTAGATTAGTTTGGTTTCCTCCAACTCTGGGTAGATAGTAGGATAGAATAGACCCTCTCTCCTTTTTTCTCTTCTTTTTGCTTACTTCTGGTCAGTCAAAACAAGGCCTTTCGGACACTTGTCATATCAAAGGGTTAGTAAGGAAGGTGCTTTTTATGCCAAGGAATTATGATCAGTGAATAAAACAATCCCAAAAAAAAACAAAAAAAAAAAACGTCAAAATAGCTCATTGATGTTAAAATTGAAAAGTTGAAAACATTGAACATAACTAAGAAAGCTTCGGCCAGCGACCAGTCAAAAAACTGAAAACTAATTCCAAACCAAGGCAGACTGGTTCCAATTCCTTCGACAGATCGGGTTGTGAATTACTCCTAGCTGCTGGTGACGTGTAATCCAGTACAACTTGTCTCATGTTAGGAGATGAGTAACAAGTAACTACCATTGCCTCAAGAAAGAGAAAATACTCAGCATGACACCCAAGTCATAGGTTGAAATGGAACTGGAGATAGGCTTTATTTTTCAATAAAAAAGTTTTTTAAATCATTGAATATACACAAGCATCTGTAATTGATATTTGAGCTCCTAAGTTTATGCTAATATTCACTATTACTAAATTTTGAATTGCATTTCTTTAATTCTAATTTCAGATGCCTTACATCGCAACTTTTCAGACTCTCATTCTACAGCCATTAGTAAATAATGCAGGTCTGGAATGAAGAAAAAGCTCCTGGCAAGACTCAAATGATAATCAAGAATATTCCAAGATAAAGTTACCGACATTTATTGTTCAACTGTTCCTCACTTTGTAAGATAGCAGTTTGATTTTTCACATCAATTATTAAGCATCCTAATTCAACTATTTCATTTCGAAGATAAATTCCAACAGGAAGAAAAAAAAATCTTGTCTAAATATTTAATTCAAAATCTGAAGTGCTACTTTTACATGAGAATTACTCCCATACGTGTATTTATGTTAAATATAAGTAACAAAAAAAAAAAAAAAAAAAAAGCAGCCATTATTTCCCATTCAGCGGGATTAACACTGTTCCTGTTACAGAATTTGAAACCAAGCCTCCAGCTTGGATTCAAATAATGGGCAATGGCAGTGCAAATAATTATTCTATTTAATTGAATTCTATATACTTGAACAATGAAAAACTGCTGTCTTACTTCGTTTTTTTCAACAGAAGAATTCTCACTTCTAGAATGTTGTTCTTTACAATGCAGGGCTGCTGTCAGGGGAGATAATTCAATTAGTTTTCACAATACATTTTATCAGACGAGAATGTGCAGTCAGATACCAGTCGGCTTGAATTTTTTTCAGTAGCAACGATGCATTTCAAAGAATCTCAAAGAGTAAATAGGAAAAAAAATTGTAGTCCATACTACTGATCATTCAAAACCAGACAAAATATAAGATTGAGAATATTTTAATAAAATAACAGACAGATGACCTCAAAACTGAGATCTATCAAAGTTTCGCCTTTGAACAAAAATTAACACTTTTGCAGATTCTGATACAATCTCTTTGATCATTTTTTTTTTTTCTTTGACAATTCAACTTGAAAATTAATATGGACGTTTACAGATGAAAACAGCATTCTCATTAGTATTAGGAATACTGTTTGCAGAACTAAGATTTGATTCCAGAAGTTGGAAGTTGCACCATTTAGAATTGTACTTCTTCAGTTAAAAAAATGGCATAAGCAACAAAAAGAAAATCTTTCTAGCATAATAATGGACTTATGCATGACATTTTTGGAGGAATGATGAAAAACTGTACAGAAAATGATCAGTGTTAAGAGAATTGTCGCAATCAATTCTTCAGTTGAACTACAGATATCACCTACAGATTTTTTTTTTATTTTTATAATAGCAAATGATTTTCACGGATACCTTTTAAAACAATATCCTCAAGCTCTGGAATTCATACAAGTAGTTAACCCAAACAGATTTTATTGAAAAGAAAAATTGAAAAAGAAAAAAAAGAGGAGGAATATTTCCCATGATCAACTTGGATACAATCATTTTCATCAGGGATATTTCAGTGTTTATTCACTACAATTTTCTGTTCAATAATTCTGTAACATCAAAAAATTAATCCGGCTGCACAGTCACAGCAGACACTGGAGCTAAATCATAAGCTAATCCTTGGTGCACACTCCATTGTCTTCAGAAAGACAGGGAGGCCAACAACACCAAAAACTTGCTCAGAACTGAATATCCCTATTAGTATGGAAAAGAAAAAGAACTCAGCTATCTTTAAACCATATATAGTGCATTAAAGGAAACTATGAGTCTTTTCTAATCAGTATTAGATGATTATTTTAAATTCTTTCGCTAAAAATATTGATGGACTTTCAAAAAATGAAAGCTGACTGAAGATTATCTTTAAAATTCCAGAAGGAATATAATTTTAGAACAATATTTCTAGTACCAAAATCTGTAAAGCAATGACCTGAGCACAGGCATAGACGAAGGTTACCACTTTTCGAACTCTGACCACTAAAAATTAAGCAAAGTTGCTTACAGCAAACTGTTTCTTTTTTTCCTTGAGTTACCACAAATTTTCTTTTATTGAATAACTCACAGTCGCACCAGAACAAAGGAGGTTATTCTTGTGGGAAGACAAAACCCAGGGTTTTGCTAAGTCTTTTTCTTCTAAGATGATATGATGTCATGAAATGAGTGTCAACACTGAAGCAGTCAGAATTTTGCTACTTGCAAGAGGAAAGAAAACCAAACTGCAACAGTCAGAACTACTTCAGTGTCTGTGTCTTTATGTCTGGGGGGGATGGGGCGGGGGCTGGCTGATGGGCAATCACAAGCTAGTCACCACGACCTTTTCCAGGCCGAGGACCACCTCCACCTCCGCCTCCGCCGCCTCCTCCACCTCCGCCACCGCCACCACGGCCACCACCACTGCCAGGGTTGTTTCCACCACGGCCACCTCGACCACCAAAAGTACCTGTCAAAATATAAGAAAAAAAAATTTTTTTTTAAAAATACTGTGTTAATTACTACCATAAATAAATCAGGGGAAAAAAATCGTACAAGGTAAGAATATGAGAAGCTCCTTCCGAAGTTCTTTGCACTGTTTAAAAAAAAAAAAAAAAAGTGTTTGAGATTTCATATATATGTATATATACATATCTCAAACATGCGACTGATAGGGTGCTACTTCAACATAGCATTGCTCTTACCATTGAGCTAAATAGCTGCCAGTAATGCAAAGGCCAAAATAACTGTTTAAATCCCAAATTCTCATTTTGTTTATTCACTGTCAATATCTGCTCTATTTGTCTCTTTCAACACAACAATTATATATATATATATATATATATATATATGTGTGTGTGTGTGTGTGTGTGTGTGTGGGATATACCTCATAAAACAAAAAAAAACAACAAAAAAAAAATCAAGAATAAGAGTCAGTAAGCTATCAAATCAAGATGTTTTTTTTTATCAGGTCGATAACGACCCCCCCACCACCACAACTGTTAAAGTAGCATGAAGAAAGAATAAAGAAATAACTTCCAATGAGACTTGATCTCATATCCAGGGTGCTTGTCTTTCATGCACGACACCATAACCAATTCGACCACAGAAGCCGATGGCTCGATGGAGTAGAAATCTTCAGTCATATTAACACCATGCTACACTGAAAACTGGTTTGTCAAGTTTCATGCTGAAGATTTCTTACAGCACAATGCTCCACCAGATGGTGAGACCAGTTGAGGTTGATAATGATCAAATCAAGATATCACTTAAGAATAACCAATGTTATACAATTCAGGAGATATAATCAATGCTTGACATGGATATTTTGAGTATCATTTCCACAAGTTTGGTTATATAAATCACTTTGATGTGTGGCTTTCAAATAAGCGAAAACAGCTTACTTGTTGGATAGTATTTTATGTGAAATTCACTACTTAAATGTAACAAAGATATTCCATTTTAAAACCAAATCATGACAGGCTATAAAAAGTGGACGTTAGAAAAAATGCAGGGTACAAGAGAATGTCGAGCAGGCAAAATAAAGCTCCACTAACCATATCAAAGTTCGGTCCAAATAAGGTGAGATGAGAAGGGAATCTTTTTTTATGAACTCCTTCCAGAGAAACAAACAATTTATTGAAGAAGAACTAAATCAATTGAAGGCAGCAGTTGAAAGAAAAAACATCCAGATTTAGTAAAAAGAAATGGTAAAATGGTGTTATTTTCCACCAGGATAAGAATGTTTCTCTTGAGACCAGGCAAAAATTGTTACACCTTGGCTGGGAAGTTTTCACTCATTCACCAAAAACTACAATAGAATGATATAAATAAAATTGGATTTGTTTAATCAGTTCATTGTATCAATCTAGAATGATCAGCTCCTCGCCTGGGTGTTATGTTTGGGTTGCAAGTTCAAAATCCTTTTGTTGGTTAATTTCTTTGTCCCTTCTGTGGTTATGTGTTAAAAAAATGGCGCTTCTCTATTTGCAGAAGGATTTCCCAGAATTTAATGAATAATAAAATTGAAAAATAAAGAATTTAAAAAAAAATTGAAATAGGTTTTATTAATTTAATAGTGCTTTTGATCATATATGCAAAAATTACTGGTCTTTACAAAATTCTCTAAATGAAAAAGAAAAATCCAACTGCCTGAAAGATTGCAAAAAGCACCAAGAGTAATTGTTTGCCCAGAAAAATAAAAAGTTCTGCGAGGATGGAATTATGAAGTTGCCAGGTAGATGTCAGAAGATAATGGAATAAAACAGTGAATATGTTGTTCAGTCAAGTCAGTGTCAAAAATATAACATCAGTTTTTACATGATGAATAAAACAAATTCTTGCCAACCCAATATTTAGTGTAGTAACATAAACAAATGAGTAACTAAATGTTTTCCAATTTTCAGTAAATCATGTTTTGAGGTTCAGTTTCCTTTCTCCAGAAAATTCCTTTTCAATTCTGAACCTGATAATTTTATTGCCAAATGAATTTTGTGTCTCAATCTGCACGGGTCTTTAGTCATGAAACCTGAAACAGCAACTAACTCACCCTCCCGAAAAAAACCTACTCTCAAAATCATTTATTAACTCACTAAAGCATTTATATTATACAAGGCAGCGACAGCTTCAGTTTCTACAAGAAATTCTTGGCTTGTGTACTTCTGATTTATATTTTTTTCTTTTTGAATATATTCGGGGGATAATTTTCCTTATTAAAAGATTTTATTGTTACGCCAATAAAAGTTTGTGCAGGGGACAGTTTTGAAAATAAGTTTTATTAGGTAAAAAGGCAATAACGCTATGAAAAAGGCACAGAAAATTAAGCTGACAACACCTGCAGAAAACTATCTTATTGACATCTACCACCGACTAGAACAATTTGTAAGCATATATGTGTACACTTCTTAATAAAAATAACAGTGTGAAGTTTGGAAGAAATGCATGGCAAGAAAAACGTAAATAAAACTAAAATAATTCACTTTTGTGTTGAGTGGGTATCAATAGCTTGCAGGTATTGTCTTTCCTTTTAGTATGAGTTTTATCGCAGTTTTTGATGGTTTTTCTAGTCATACACTCTTTATGACAGGCAGCTGTTACCATTGCATTAAATAAGACCGTAAGAAGTGGAGAGTGTGACACAATGAAATACATTCAAGATTTGGCAGCCACAAATGGGAAAATCATTGACAGTTCAACTACAAATGCTATGAATATAACTGTATGTTTACTTATGAATGTGAGCAGGAATTTATAAGCATTAGTGCGTGCACATGGTTTTGATTTAATCCGATTTATAATTTACATAAGGCAAAATATACTAAATTGAATAAAAGAGTGGAAAGCCTACAATATATTATTTACCTTTTTACTTTCTCTCTCTAAAAAAAAAAAAAAGATCAAATCAGTACTACTTAGTAACACGTTATTATCAGCAGCAGCCTTTCAGCGTCTGGCGTTGGACATAGACCTTCCCCAAGATTTGCCAGACATCTCTATCATGGGCGTCACAGAGCCAGTACTTTCTGAACTTATCTAGTTTATCATGCCATCTTATTTTTATATGATCTCTTGGGATCCATGTTGTGAGTTGTAATGTCCAGCGGTTGACTGCCATTCTTGCTACATGACCAGCCCATTGCCATTGAGTTTTCTAATAGATTCCATGATTTCTTAGACTTCTGTTCTTTCTCTAACATACTGAGCTGTAATGTGAGCTTTCCAGGTTACGATGAGCCTGATTCTGTCTTATGTTTGTTCCACGGTTCTCACTTTGAGGACCAATCTTTTGGTTAGGTTCCATATTTCAGCTCCATGTATGACTATCACAGCAGATGCATTTATTGTAAACCCTTCTTTTTAGGACTCGAGGGATTTTCTTGTTCTTGAAGGCAGCGCTTGCTCTACGAAAGTTTGGCAACCTCGAGTCATTCTTCACTTGATTTTTTCTTCTTTTGAGGATTTCATGGAGAGTTGTGGTCCTAGATAGATGTAGCGGTCTACTTTCTCCAGCACTGTGTTTTTGATTGTGATCTTTATGACTTCATCCCCAACATATAGGCTGTACATAACATTTGTTCGGAGATCTCAACAGATTGAAAGAAATAGGATTTCAGTCAACCACCATAGAATTTGCTGTTCATGATATCATAGGTAGGTTTTATTGAACAAATACACCAAAACTTCAAATTCAAATAAATATCATCTAAAAAAAAATATGTATTGTCAAAAGCACTATTAAATAAATAAAACCAATTTCAATTTTTTTAAATTTCTTCCCAACAAAAATCCTAGAATAATTTCATTATTTTTCAATTTTATTATTCAGTAAATTCTGGGAAATCGTTCAGCAAATAGAGAAGTGCCATTTTTTAACTCACAACAACAAAAAGACAAAGAAATTCACCAACAAAAGGATTTTGCACTTGCAATACAAATATGACATCCAGGTTAGCAGCTGATCATTCAAGGTTAATACAATAAACTGATTAAACAAATTCAGTTGCATTCATATCATTCTATTGGTTGGCACTTCTGCCTAGGATCAAGGTGTCTCTCCCCTGCCCTCTTCCTCGGATCAAAGTGTAATATCTGTGCGTTCTGCTTCGGATCAGTGTAATGCTTGTGTGCTCTCTGCCTAGGATCAAAATGTTATTAATAAACCCATCAGAAAAAAAAAAAAAAATTGTTGAACGGTGTTTAGGGGAATAATGATGCCAATGTTCAATTCTGTAGACAAAACAGTACGGCCAGGATTGCTGAAACACATGCACATTTAAAGAAGGATAGAACTCTTCACCATCTTTGACGGCTACAGTTGTCCAAAAGAGGAACCTAAACAATTAAGCGAGAAGAAAGAGAAAAGACAAAAAAAAAAAAAAGAAAGTTTTCTTCTAGACACAAGGAGTAAATGTTCAAATTTTCATCCCTCTAGCTCCATTGATTTGGCCTGTACATGTAATATATACATGGTTGGTAAGCCAGCTAGACTGACTTGAAAACTGAAGAAATTTAAGTTGACTGTTTTGATTAACGGTTTTTTAATAAAAGAGAAGGAAGTAAAAATGTAAAAGAATTGGTAATAAAGATTTACAATGAGAGATCAATTTAGCATATACTTACATTGCAAATTAAACCCTACACTAAAATCCTATTTGGGGAGGAATTTCGGTTAAAAAAAAAAAAAAAGAAAGTTTTCTTCTAGACACAAGGAGTAAATGTTCAAATTTTCATCCCTCTAGCTCCATTGATTTGGCCTTTACATGTAATACATACATGGTTGGCAAGCCAGCTAGACTGACTTGAAAACTGAAGAAATTTAAGTTGACTGTTTTGATTAACGGGTTTTAATAAAGGAGAAGGAAGAGAGAAATGAGTGAAAAAAGTTGTGGGAGTGAGGCAAGAAAAAAAGGGGGGTGAGAAGGATTGAAGAGTAGGGAGAGAAGAAAGAAAGATGGTCTGTATCTGATCCCCAGGTGGGGCTAGAGTATGATGCAAAAGAACAACCTGCCCCTGAAATAGATCTGGGCTTACACCTGTGGAAGGTTAATTGTAAAACAATATACACAAGACCAAAGCAATCTTGACTTCTTTCAGGAATTAGAAGAAAGAAAAGATAAAACTTCACACATACCAAAACTAAAAATCCCTCCTCTTTAGATAACACTCCCTGGTCAGACAGACTCATTTTCATTCACTTTTTCCTCATTTTTTTCTTTCTTTCTTTCAAAAGGCCTCTGCATTTGATTTTTACAGCTACTTATTTTTACTGTTTTGTTTATTTTATTCTATTTTTTTTTGGTTGCTTTTTTTTTTTTTTTTTTTTTTTTCCCCTTTCTCTATCTCCGGTGAAGACTTTCAAGAAACTTCGCTGAAGTATAAGGAAAAAAAGGCAAATGGATTAAACCAGTTTTGGAGTGAGTAAAGAATTCACATTAAATTCTCTGGGGACTTTATCAGAAGCCGGCTGACGTAGATCTCTTGCACTGTTTTTCTCTTTTAGTCACGTCTGCATCAGACAAAAACAGAACAGGATACAACAAATGGAATGCGAATACTTCTTTTACTAGAATATCGTTTGCTTGCCACCGCAAAACTGTTCCAGGATATCATGTGGGTAATTATAATTCAACTATTAGCAATTTTACAAGTATACAAAAGGACTACCGGAGAGTCGGTACGATTTTCGATGAATCTGTGTATAAAACACAATGAGTATAGATTTAGCCGAGAAAGCTTAACAGATTTAAAAACTAAACATTAAAGAAAATTTTCAAATTCTTATTTTCTTTTATATCATTTCAATCATGTCCCAATATCTGTGAATGGAATTTATGTAATTCTCTCCAGAGTTTTTTTTCCCATTTCGCATATACTTTGTTATTATGGTACAATATACATGTGCGTATATATATATATATATATATATATATATATATATATATATATATATATATATATATTGAGGAATGGACATATATATATATTGAGGAATGGACATATTTGGTCCGACAGAATGAATTATAAATTGCATTATATCATATAGAAACTTATTTGAAATGATCTCTCGTCATTATACATTTAATATATCACTCAATTAGAAAGAAAATGGGGCTGCTGCTGGAATCAAACCTGCCACCAATAGGGTAGCTGCTTCAACGTAGCGATACTCTTCCCTTTGAGCTAAACAGTCGCCAGTAATGCATACATATATATATATATATGATCATAATTGATAATTGTGTCTTTTATACATACATATATATCTATATATTATTCCTAGATCCCAGGAAGCGACACTTTCATCTTAAGTAGAGCACACTGATACTCAGATCTTAGATAGAAGTGCCAATTCATATAGGAATAATTCCGTTCATTTTTGAGAAGCACTATGCCAGTTATTGCATAAGACAAAGTGAAAACCAGTTTTCTATCGTCATTCAACACTTATGAAATATAGGTTTCAAAATCATCGTTAACTTTTATAGTTAATTTCATATGTTCATAAATCCACATTCAACATTGCAGTGAATAGTAAAGAAAATAGAAAATGATATGTACTGTTTGTACTATCATTTCAACAAAACAAAATCATCTTTTCTACCTATCAAAGTGTAGGATCAGTTCTTGTCAGTATGATTGACAAAACAAACAAAAAATGAGCAGTAAAACTTTCAGTTTGAATAGCAAAACACACAGGGTTATTCAAACTTCAAAATACCTTTATTCAAATGATGATTACTTTTATTCAAGAGATAAGTATTTCAAGAAATGAAAAAGCTCAAGTCATTTCCAAGTAAACTATTTTACTTAGTTTATCATCACAAATTTTAGAAATCATTTTCTCTAATTTGCTCTTCTCTATCAACTTAGCAGACAGGATTCCATCAGAACACAAGCAGAGAAAACCTTACGTGATGATGTAAATCAGTGTTCCCCTATTTCTTGATAAAACAAAAAAAGAATTGATATCCTAGAATTTTAATATTAAATTTGTAAGATGAACCCTTCAAGAAATTAAATTGAGTCTTTTAGTCACTTATTAGTGACTTATAGACTACTCCTCACCAATATTCCTCTAGTGATTTTTTTTTTAAAGGTTTGCAACCCCTAATGTAAATAACACTTTTATCAACCAAAGAAATACAGTAAATTTCCACCTAATAAAAAATGGGATTACTTCAACATTGTCTCTCTAGATGGACATTTGAGCATCCTTCCCCCTAAATTTGGTCAATTGTACCTCCTTTCACTGAGTTTTGTCTATTGAACACCCTCCCCAACCCAAACCAGTCTAGGGGGTAGGATGTTGAAGTGATGAAAAATAAATTAAAAAAATAAAAAAAAAGTATGATCAATCTGGTCAAGAAAATGAATTAGTGAAGACATTCATAATCCCAGCTTAGAGAGAAAGTCAACCTCTACGATTTGAGACCGAGAGGTTGAAATATCAAAATCCATCTCAATATTATTGCTTCTCTCATACAAAATGGTATTGTTAGAAAAATCAGCTATAGGTATATTTTTCTGGTCATTTTATGAGATATTTTAAAATATTGTATTATGGTGCTAATGTCTCGAATAAAAGTACTTACAGTTTGAATAAAAAGTTTAAGGTTTTGAGAAAAGGTTCATATATTCTGAATAAAACTTGAGGAGAAATATGTTGATAAAAGAAAAAGAATGAGGAAATTTTACTTAATTTCAGCTATTAAGCGTGATTTTACCATATCAAAGGAGAAGTAATATTAGAATACAGTTGATAAAATGATATTACTTATAATATAAGAATTTGATCATCAAAAGAAAAACTGCTGCCCAAGTATACACTATACATACATTGGTACATAAATAGGGCCCATGATCTAATAATGAAAAAAGCATTCATTTTTCGCAACAAACATTTCTTTTTCAACATAATCTCCTTCCTTGTCAATGCACTTCATTCAATGATGAATGTCAATCATATTGATTGAACATTATACAATGAAAATTTCAGATCAAAATTCAGCTAATAACTGTACCAGGCCATGGACTGATCCAAGCTCATATACAAACAGCATTACTAGTTAAACCTCATGAAAAATTCACGGATATATATATATATATATATATATATATATACACAAATAAATAAATTTCTATGATTTGTTCGGTTTTTTTTTCTAGGAAAGGAACTGCTGAATGCATTTCAGTGGAAGGGTCCTTTGTTCCAAAAGGTCAGTAAATATTTTCATCAACGAAATTATTACCTTCAAGTAGGAGAATCCAATGTTACAGACCAAGAACCAGAGAGAAATCACATCGTTTATTATAGGACTAAATTCTCACTGACTTATCAAAGGCAGTAGGTGTTGACAACTAAAGATAAGATTTCCCCCTATTCCACAGTATGGCAGTCCAAAAGCACATAAAATTACAAATATTTCTAAACACAGGATAATTATCCAAAACAGCTTGGATTAATCTAAAGACATCTTAACAATCATACTGACAAGCTGCTGATATTACAATTTAAACTGCTTATGTCTGGTCTAATAAAGGCTCTTCTATGCAGACCAAATGTTCCTCTTAAAATAACCTAATTATATGGTTTTAAAGCTTCAGCTCATTATATCACTGAGTGTTCATGATAAGTGCCCAACAAACCATTTTTCAAAAAGTTGATTTTAGGTTATTTCTTAGAGCCACAGTTCAAGCTTGAAATTTCTCTTAAAAATGAGCATTGTAGCTCCAAAATCATCAACTTTTTAATAAGGGTTCGTTGGACACTTATCATGCACAGCCAATCATATACAACCTCAGACTTAATATTTCTTTTTAGTACATATTTTGTAAAAAAAAAAATTAGGTAAGTCATAGATCTATTAAAAAAAAATTTTTTTTCTATAAAAACACAATCTTCAAAAAAACAATGATGGACACATAATAATCTTTTAATGTTTATTATCAATTTTGACTAATTTTTACCTCCATCTTTAGTAACTTTTTATCACAATTTTGACTTGAACCATAATTCTCCATTATCAAAATACTTCATCCAATAATGAGAAGAATATCTTTTTGAATAAAAATATCGTCTAATCCTGAACACAATTCATCAATACGGAAACCTTAAATATATTTTGATGACCTTAATTACAGGACAGCCAATTAGCAGGACTAAGCAAGAGTTAAACTCATTTATAAAGACTAGAATCCATAACGACAACAGGGAAGTTCACTTGTTTGTCTTGGGGGAGGGTCAATCAGTATTTTCCAAAGCAAGAAGCTTTGCTAAGTGTACGCACATAGTAAGACGGAAACGCGGACACCAAAACCAACATTCGAACAAAGCCGACCCATTAGCAGTGTCAATAATAAAACACTTTCTGATAATGATTGCCAACCCCAATATCCATCGGAGGAAAGAGAGGTGTACCTAATGCAAACATGTTGAAGAAAGGACTGAGGAGAGAAAAAGCAGATAGGAGAGAGAAAGGTCTTATTACAGATCAGCGAGGCCTTTCTATAGAATAATAGATACCAACATATAACAAACACCTCCTAATGTCAGCAGGGGGTTTACATATCTTAACTCTTTCATACCAGGTCACATAGATTGGGTCTGAAAGTCTATTAACTATGAAAGATAATTATACCTTGATAAAATCTGATCAGTGTTTAGGTCTCATTGGTGCTAAAATAAATGATTGTTAACCCTTCATCAGGAAATGAGTAACTAGAATTTGGTCAAGCATTTTACACCAAATGGTATGAAAGATATTATTATAGATTATTAGGCAACTATGACTCAATTTAATGCTCTGTGAATGACTGTAACCTATCAATAGAAATTAACTATCTGAACACTATGAATATATTTTTCTTAGTAAGAATATAACTACAATAATCCCTCGATTTGATAAACTTACAGGCAGAAGAAGTTTTGTTGATGAAGTCCACTAAATCCAAAAGTGACCTTAGCATCAATTTTTTACAATTTTTCATTGTTAGGAATAGATTTAATACATTATACAGTACTGAACAATTTAAAAATTATTGAATTATAATGAGGTATAAGTAATATTTACAAACCTTTTTGACAGATTTTAGATCAAGTTTTCAGTTATCAATCATGGAGACCCATGTTCTCATAAATACTGGTTTCATAAATTTGGAAATGAAAGGTAATTTTTACAATATTTTATCAATTATTGATACACAGAAATAAAATAGGATATCAAAGAAAAGGTCTGTTGAATCTGAAATCAGTTATACCAGGGTCCATTTAATCAAAGATTTACTGTATTGAAAATATATACGGTCATTTTTCAGCATATTGCTTACTGATATTTTTTCATAAATTTAATTACAACTGTAACTGATTCTGGTTGCACCTCTAAATGCCAATATTCCAATAGAAAACTTCAATGGACGCTGTCTTATCATAATTCCCACCTTTCCATAAACAAAAAGAATTTCAGTCTCAAATTTTTGTCCATTAGATGATATTTTAGACAGAGGATAAAAGCAATGTTGCTTGTTATCTGTCTGAATATCTGAGATAAGGAATTATCATTATTCATTGATCTATTCACAGACCACTGTCTCCATCTTGGTAATGGCAGTTACAATTTTTCAGTCATGGTACTCTCTGACTATAGCGACTGAGATGAGGACACGAGTTCAAATAAATCAGTACAAATAATGCTTCTAGGTAATCAATATTTGACTAACAAGGAGTACGGTTGATTTTGTTGATATTTCAAACAGGTTTTGAAGATAATATAGATAAATATTTTTAAAATTACCTACAAGCCTAAATTTCCAAGTCACTTTCACCTACCATATTTTGTCAACTGATAAATACAAATATTATGAACATAATGAAGAAGATGCAAATGATTTTCAGTGTTTGATTCAGACATTTAGAGTATGATGACTATCTACCACATTGTATAACATAGAGTATTCTAAAATAGTGTTTTCATTTCATCCCTTTCAATCTCAAATAGTCTACTCAACTGTGGAGCATCATTCAGTTTGATTTCCAATGAATGCTCCACAAAAGTGGCCTTGAATCAGACTGAAATAATGTCCTATGGGATTCCTTCTGAAACCTTTATTAAACCAATTGCTAATACCCACCCCATAACATATTCAGACAAATGGACACATTCTTCCATACAATATCAATCCAAGGAGTTCAGTGCAATGAAGATTCATCCCAATTTTCAATGCAATCCAATAGTAAAATCATTAGCAATTTATATCATACATATAATAGCTATCCTCTGTCAATAATATCTGCATTAATTCCTGACCACTGACAATCCCTTTCTCCCTGATTATCAATGTACAACATACAGAAGGAGTATTGAAACTTCCCAAACCAAATCTTTAGGTCAAAAGTTTCTAAAATCATTTAACCATGAATCTTTTCCTCTACGACTAGAAATATCTAGTTTGTTAGTACAAAGAGATAAATAAAGCTAAGCAAGGAGTGATGGAGTAATCATAAAGTCAGTGGACAGCAATGAGAAAAGCTGAAATCTTGCCAATGTATATTGGATTCAAATCTAGCCAGAGCTAAAATATAATCATAATTATTGTTTCTTACATTTTTGCCCCAAACTGCCAGAATTCAAGTCACTATATATATATATATATATATATATAATACTAGTGTGACATATTTGTTTAATGAATCCTACCCATGATATCATGGGTTACATAAACAGTTAGTACATCAATCATTACTTACATATATACAAGCCGAATTTTGTAAACGTGAAATTTTCAGTATTTCCAAATGTCTCTGAGCCAACATTGATAAGATTTCACATTTCTCAACTCAGGCAGAAACTCCCCCCAGTGCTAATTGCACATAGTAATGAGAATAAGTAAAAGTTAACAAAACATAACTTTTCAAAATATCCGACTTACCCCTGCCTCCTCGTCCTCGCTGGGGGCCTCCTCGCCCCTTCATCTCTCCACGTCCTTTGTTCTTCATCACAACTTCCTCCTTCACCATATCAATGACTTCATCTGGAATACGCAAATACTTTATGGTGCTGCCTCGAATATAACACTCTGGCATCCGCCAGAAACGGTCACCATCCTGTAAACAAAAAGACACACAATAGCAGATAACAAAACCAATGTGAATACTTACAATAGGAAGGAGTCAATTCAGATTATCATGAATCTTGTTGACAAATTTTATTATATCTTCATTTAAAAAAAAAAATCAGTTCCTAAAAGTTAACAAAAACGTATCAGAGTTTTTACTTCCTTGCTTAGATAATATTCCTAATAAATGCTTTGAAAAAGATTATTATTGCTGAATTTAAACCTCAACAAAAAGATGTAGGATAAAACTCTTTCTACAGCTGCCTTTGTATATGTGTGTACATATGAGCAAGATAGAGAGAAAATAAGAAACTAAACACTTTGTTGACAGTGTTCAAAGGCTGAATACATTGTATATTTCTAACTAGTGCATGAAGTTGATACCTAAGCTCAGCTGAAAGCTTATTTTCAAGGCAGGCAGGAATATTGATCTCTCACAACCATTTAACTTTCTGCTGCATTGAGCCAAGCTTAGAAAATATCAGCAGTGACTAAACATTTTTCAATTCAAAAAATTAAATAAAAATTGAAATTTGAAAAAAAAAAAAAAACATTCAAAAAATGACGACAGAATTCAACTTTTAAAAAAACTTATCTGGCACCACACGATCATTGGTGTCAGATGAGAAAGGGGAGAGTCAAACAAGGCATTGGCCCTCCCCTCTGGATCAAGGTGAGACTGTTCGAAAGTTGGAAACTTATAGTCAATAAACAATAATCATCATCATTATCATCAGTCTTTTAGCGTCTGTCGTTGGACATAGGCCTTCCCCAGGATTTGCCACACTTCCCTATCATGGGCGTCACGGAGCCAGTATTTCCTGAACTTGTCTAGTTCGTCTCTCCATCTAACACTTTGTCGGCCTCGGTTGCGTATGTGGTCTCGGGGGATCATGATATAATATAATTGTTTTATATAATCCCAACTTGAATGTTCCCAGATAAAAAGACTATCATTATTATCCGGTGCTCACTACATCACGTCACTACCAGGGTCGGATCATGGGTCTCCATCAACAGTCAAGTACACCATCTGACATCTGGATCATACATAGTGCTCACACTAATGGCAAGTTGAATGCCTGTTGGCTAAATGGTGTTGCCACTAAGATATATTGCATATATACTCTTTTGCCCCTCTCTGGAAATATATACTTTTACCCCCACCCGGGAAAAGTGACAGCGGATACCAATGTACATGATCTCTGTAAAGGAATCAATGTGCCATCAAATCCGTATCGTGAAAAATGCTTCTTCTTAACAGAGTGATAAGCAAGAGTGATTAACTTGTCATAGTTTGGATAAGGGAGAGAAATCAATGCTTCTTCAAATCTTTATTACTCATTTTTACGAACTGGTGAAAGAAGTGCCGGCAAAGAGTTGCACCTTCAATGCATCAACTTCTACATAAAGTAGACCATTTTAAGAGGTTGCTGAAGGGAGGATATACGATACTTAGTTCGTAGATACGGGGGTGATGATGTGTTTCAGGGTTTTTGTTAAGATGGATACAGGTGTAGGGACTATGTAAATTAGGACTTAATGGGGGTCAAGGTTCACGGAATTTTAGATTAGATGTATGTAGCTGATTAGTATTCACTGGTGATTTTGTTTAATCTTACAGAGTTTATTTTAGTGTTAGTAGCGGTGATAATCTTGCCTTTTTTTTCCCTTTTCAACAGATCAGGAATTCTTTTTTTTCACATTTTTTTAAAAATTTACATTTGATGGCATGAAAGGCCCTCATTCCAGCAGGAGAATTTTTTAGTGTGTTTATGAGTGAACATTCGATGTTAGTGAAATATCTAGCTGCAGTATAGCGGAAAGAGAAGAGAAAACTTGGAAAAAAAACATGTTACTAAGACAGCGTAGTTTATCACTTTTAATTTGTATACAAAAGTATAACTTGAGCATTTTCTTCCTGTAGCCATCTTGATTTAGGAGCTAAACAATGATATACATCTGAGAACATTCAACTTTGTTATTATTTTTTTTATTATAGTCATCATCCTTATTATGATGATGATGATTCATGATAATACTAATAATGACCAGCTGAACAATTGGAAAATCTACAGATGTTGACAACTAAGATTATCCATTATCTCATGATTCAGCTCTTCTCCCAACTTTTGCCTGTATCTTCTCAATCTCTCCCTTATCCCTTCCAATCTTTGTTCCATGTGCTTGTCAGAACAATAAACAAACATGGATTAGTTTCATATACTGAAGTCTTCCTACCATCTTAGTAAATGACCGAATCTTTTCTTCCTCAAACCCTCGCATTAAACTACCTAACTTTTCCCATGCGTTATCACTGAAAGTGTAACATTTAAACATACGTAGAACTAGCAGAATGATATTATAGATAATATTCAAATAAATGATGTTACAGTACTATGGAGTTAGGCTAGTCATAAGTACTGGTAGTCCAAGACATTAGCCAACCAGACTCCAAATTTTGCATATTAGTTCCAGGATATATTCTTTTTGCCATTTCAGGGGTGGGGGATTGGGTCTTATTAGCCTTTAAATATGGTAATTATATAATGGAGAACAGTTTGGAGATCATCACAAATTAGGATGACAGATATTGGATTTATTGGACTTTCTCATTGTTATACTTGAGTTAATACAGAATTCCTTCTGAGCTTTTCTTCGCTTTGGAAGTGACAAGAGAACTATCATTTTTAAAGAAGGAGCTTTTTGTGCAGTCTGCTTTAAATAGATATTATAGATAAGGATGCATTTTGAGTTGTTTTTAAAGTTACAGCTAAATAGATTGAAATCCTAAACAAATTAACAGATTTCAATCATATTTACAATAATGTCAAATTCGGTCCATAAGGCCCAAGATTGCAGAAGCTTTTTGTTCATCAGTAGGGAAAGGATTACAAAGTTGTTGCAGGAGTTAAGTAGGAAAGTTTACTTTATCAAGATGTTTGAGTTTATGCTGATATCATGTTTGAAGGTAAGATCTTCTTTGCTAGTTACTTGGAGCAAATTGTGTTGTATATTTCTTTCTATATTTGGATTATATTTGGATTTTATAATGGATTTGTATCTCCTGATTTTGGAGTTGTTTTTTTTTTTACATCTAAGGCGTATGTCATTGTTGTGCAATGGAAACGAGGAAAAGGATTGTCAGTGGTCAAGAATTAAGGCAAACGTATTGTATAAATGCATTATCAATGATTTTATTATTATTAGAAATGCAGCAAAGATCAGGAAAGAAAAATTGTCAGTGGTAAGGAATGAAGGCAAGCATTACTGACAGAATAGGGCTTATATGCATGATGTAAATGAATTCTAATGATTTTACTATAGAAATGCATTGAAAATAAAAAAGAAAGCGATTTTCGGTGGTCAAGAATTGATACGAGCATTACCAACAGAATAAAACTATAATGTGTCATAATCAAGCATTATTTTCTTAATCATAAAAAACTTTTCATGTTAAGTAAAACTTTTCCTTCTACCAACTTTCACAGACAAGATGCTGGCCATGTAGATTCCAATCTGTCCTAAGTCTTCCAAGAATACAAAATCATTTTTTCTTAAAAAAACTTCAAGAGAAGCACTTAAGACTCAACAAAATCTTTTCTTATTTCTATTGATATTCGGACCATCCTCATCTTGGTTGTTTTTCATGCAACGTTTCGGCCGTTGCACTCTACGGCCTTGGTCAGGTATCATCTGGTAGATTTGGGGAAGTAACGAACCGAACCCTATATTTATCCGACGGGGGTATATTGACCGCACTCCCCTCTTAGCATTAGCAGTATTGTTATATTGTCTCACACTAGGATCGAACCTAGAACCATCAGATTACTTTACAGTAATTTGTCTGATGCTGTAACCACTGTTATCTAATCCTAAAGATAGACCAATGGTAGCAAAATTATATACACAGTAGACCGGATATAGTGTGGTGTAACTATGGACCCTAATTTTCGAAACGTTGAATTTGGCTCTTAAAATAAAATACAAAAAAATAGGAATACCCCGACCGAATAATATTACACTAACTCTGAAGAGGAAACAAATTAGACAAAAATATTTCAGTAATCAATAAACAAAACTCATCACCCCTTTCTTGTTCATCCATTGCTAGAGAGTATTCTAATTCATTGTCAAACTCTTACTCTTGATACTCACTATACAAGTATCTAAGATTTGTCAAAATGTAACCTTCCGGTGAGGTGTCACTATTTCTTATTTTTCTCTTATTCATTTCTGTTTTCCTGCCAAATTAGCCTCACCCTATCCCAACCACTATGGTTTCCTATTCATTTCTGCACTAATTATGGGGGTTCTTCTAGGAGAAGTTAGAAGCGGGGTCTGGACTTGGATCAAGGTTTCTAAAAACGGAAAATTCGTTACAATGCAGACTTACTTATGGTGATAGAAAATTAAGAACCCTAACTTCCTCATCATAACAGATCTACAGCACACTTTGTACTATATTTTTTCGTAACCTCTCCCACTCACAAATAATTTCGATGTGATCCACTTCTGATTCCCACCACGCCCTTTTCCCTATATATCCACCCCCGCACACCACAACAAGATGAAAAATTAAAAACCAGTAAATTACAGTTAGGTATAAAATATTCCTCAGTTGAACACGAACGTAGAAAACAAGTTACCCAGGGGGACATGATGAGCAAAATAATCCTGCAATTCTCCAAGAATCGGTAAACATCTGAAAAAACGATTACATAGTGCCTGCGATAAGAGGATCCCTACGGCTAACATTCTATCCCCCTCTCCACCGAACAATTCCCCTTTCAACTGTTTTTCGGGGGGAAAGAGGAAGAGGGGTCAACAGAGAGAAGTTCACTCAAGACATAAGAATAAGAATAATAAAAAGAATACCCCCTTTCCACCCCAGCTTTTGAAGTTCTGTATTGTGCATCAGAAATCGTATCATGGGTGCAAGTTGAATTCTAAAGTTAGCATTGAGACGCCGTGTGTCACTTGGGTAGACTGAACCATCCATAAGGTGCATGGCGTTATGGAATATTTAGCTAAAACAGGAGTCAATGGCTATTCTTAAGCTTCAGTCAGAATTATTACTAATTTTAGGTTGTTTGGAAAGAAAGGTAGCATTTTCGAAAGGAATAAAAGCCAGTTCAGTCGTATCAAGAGTTGTATGATTTTTTGGTTTTCATGAAGAACCAAGTCAGTATCCTTAACAATGACAAGACCTACAGAGAAACTAATTTTGGATCCTCAATTGGGAATAATGTTCAGGTTCCGAGATGAGAAGACATCTTATCTACTTCTGAGTGCTCCAGTTTGACAAAATGAAAATTCAAAGGTGCTGAATCTGGTAAGATCAGAGTATAGCAACATGATCTTCTGGTCTGGAATGATAGTGAAGTATCTGTTCCATAGTTGCGTTTTTATCT
The DNA here is from genome assembly GCA_963457665.1 of Thysanoteuthis rhombus. Lineage (NCBI taxonomy): Eukaryota > Metazoa > Mollusca > Cephalopoda > Oegopsida > Thysanoteuthidae > Thysanoteuthis > Thysanoteuthis major. The sequence continues at coordinate 33,769,072 of OY735217.1, read as the reverse complement.
TGGGGTGAGACCCAGCATGAACAAGGAATGTCTGGTCCTGATGATCTGAACCCAAGGCAGGACCTCCCCTCTGCACTGTAAAGGGGCGGGTGGGGGGAAGGTGTCAGAAGCAATCCTGACATCTTTTGACACTGGTCACGTGGACTGGGTAATTTTTGTCTTTACCCACACATATGCACGGGAGCTACCACATTAAACCAGTCGTGTTACTTCCTGCCTTCAAGGGGAAGCAGTTGAATATCAAGTAGTGGGACAGGACAGAATCTCCAAACTTGATAATTTAATCTTGTCCTGGGCTTGTCTTACTGAGAAGTGTCATACAGGAAAATGGCACCTTTATATATATATATATATATATATATATATAAGCTGGTTGCCTGAGTGTGCCTACATGACAGATGTATAAAATTAAGGTAAGCCTGTCATGCTTTGAATGTCCAACCTGGATATAGGCAAGCATTTAAATGAATTCATTATTCCACCATCCCGCTGTTTGAATATAGAGTGCAATTAATCTAGAAATACTTGGTCAATGTTTTGGTTTCTTTAAATGTTTTCTAATTTTTTTTCCTCAAAAACATTGGTGCATCAAACACATTCCAAATAACAAAAACTAAATTCAACATTTTCTTTGAATTTCTATAACTTTTTATCAAGACTTTAACAAGCCTTTGTTTCAAAGTTTAAAATCTATCTAGCTTTTTTATCCCCAATATTATTTGGACATCAATTCCATAGAATTAGTCCTGGTATACACACAGGCTACATTTCATTTACGCTAGGTATGGATACGATCATTGTTCTTACTTTAGCCTCGAGAAAAAAATTACCATCCATTTTCGTAAATCTCAGTCAGTGCCAAAAACCAACACTGATTATTGTTTCATTTAATTCCTTACCAGAATTTGCTGTCACCATTTATATGATAATTTCAGAGAATGAAAATGTTCAATATATTTGTTTAAAAAAATCATAAGATATCACAGGTTAGATAAACAACTAGTAACATATGATAATAGCATAGAATATAGTTGTCATGATACTGGAATCCTTCTTTCCAAGATTACCCAGATATATTTATTGAATGTGGAAATCAACATAATGAAGCCTGACAAGACAAGGGGTAAATGCCAACAAATGATCCAATGTGTTTTTTTGCTGAGGCATGAGGGTGAACCAAAGGCAAAGACAAAAAAAAAAAAGAAACATTTAAAAGACAAAGTAACTAGAATTATGTGGAAGACAAGTTTATATACATCTTTGTTTACATTGTAAACAACATAAAAGAAGCACTACTCAAGACAGGAACAAAAGAGTCTACTCTCCGAGGAGAGTCTTAAGAACAACAAGTCTCTTCTGTTTCATAGAATCATTTACTTTCCTTCCTTTGATCCAACTGTCATTGATTCCACCTCACTGAGTGTGGGTGTAGATGACTTGGGCTTAATCCATCTCTAAAGAACCAGTGTCCAACTTGCAAAACAGAACATCAGTCTTTTACAGAATTCTTGTTGCTACTGATGTATCTCTTCAACCATCCTAAACTAAAGATAAGCTTTTGCAAGTCTTTTGCATTTTTCTGTTGATTAGTCCTTCTTCCAGTGACTCAGCACTAGGATGACTACACTCCATGTGTCAAATGTCCTTAGGTTTTCCCATCCAAATCTTGCTTTTTGAATTCAGGAAAAGAGGTGAACTCCCACAATCTTCTCATCATACACGAGCCGTTTTTCTGTTTGCTTATGTCACGCTAAAGCAAACAGAAAGAGAAGGGAGTGAAACAAATTTTATCCATGTGTTCAGATACACTGAAGCACACAGCTATGTGTCTGTGTGTGCGTCTGCATCACTAATACTACTGCTGTCTTCATATTTAGAACAACAAAGTAGTGATAGATTTCAAACTGACAGCTGAATAGTTGGAGTGTAATGATTAAAATTACTTTTCATTGTTTCACACGAGTTTAATAGATCAATATTATACAATAAAAAAAGACCAGAAGGAAATATAAGTGACTATTTTGAATAAATACAAATATCTAAAAAAAAAAAAAAAAATGCTCAACTTGATTTTTGCAATTAATTTCATCCTGATAAATAAATAGATACATTTATGCTAAAATAATGCATGCATAGATAAAGAAAAAATCCCATCATTTTTTATGGGTTCTATTCTAGTAATATATATATATATATATATATATATATATATATATATATATATATATGACTGTCCACATATCTCTGAAAGTTGCCAATGGATTACAATGGAATTTAGTGAAAGCATGGACCAATAGGCCTTAGAAGGTGTGATGAGATTCTCCATGTTTCCATTATCTCCCCTACGTCATAGTTATACGTCCACAACACATAATACCTGTCTGTATGATATCTCCAAAAGTTCTCCATGAATTTTGATGACTTCTTATGGAAGGGTAGTCAATAGGCTACAGAAGTGATTAAATTTTGGAGCAGATCCATACGTAATTACCTCCCCTGAAAATGGCTTTGAGGTATGTGCTCTTTGAGAGCTATCTAATTACATAATATGATGGGCTTGAATACTTACATTTTCCTTTTTTGTCAGTTTTCACCCATTAAACACAATAAACTGATTCAGAGTTGAGCCTTTATTATTTAAAAGATAAAGAGTGCTTGTCTACAATGTTAACCTTGTGTCTTGGTTATAACTAGAGGATATTACCCAGAATTATCTTTCAATAAGTTGGTGAAATAAAATTTTTAAAAATAGTGGAGCCCTTGAGGAAATACAGTTGTCGAATGAGTGTTTCAAAATTGCTGGCAAATTAGAGATCAAGTTGACAGTTTTGTATACAATAATGGTAAAGAGATGTATTCTGATGACAAAGTAAGTTATAGTGACAAGGAATATATTTAAGAAAATTTATAAGGAAATACAAATAAAACATTACAAAGTGTTCATTTCTGGTCGTTGAGAATTGTTCAAATACTCTATAAAGTTAGTTATTTTGAAGCATTTATTGAAAAATACATGGGTGATAAGAGGATTAACATTTAATTGGTTTGCAAAACTGATTTTTGCAGTTCAGTTATGTTGTTCTCAGAATTAAATAGTTAATAGTTCTCCATCATTTACATTTGACAAGCATCTAAAATCTCTTCTCCAATAATCCGTGAACAGGGTTTAAAATCTGCTTTCAGATGGTAAAAATCAATCATTTCAGCTCCAATATCCTTTAAAAAAAAAGTCTTTGCATTGCAGAAATTGCTCCAATCAATGGTTTAGTGAATCTTCTTATGGAATTTATATGAAACTAGAAAACACTCAGTAGCGCAAACGTCTGCCAACACCGTCGTCAGAGAAAGTAATGGAGCATCGATCCATCAAAAAATTTAATCACTACTTCCGTAGCACATTACCCGCCCTTCATAGAGAACTTATAGAGATATTGAGTGGACAGTCATTAGCATATACATAAGTATATGGGGGAAAAGAAAAAAAGGAAAGAAGGAAAATATCTCTCAATCAACAAAAAAAAAATTCCTGGATCAGTCCCAAATTTAACCAACTTTTCCTTACTCTGTTGCTCAACTTTCCACAAATTTTCATTGAAATCCATTGTGTAATTATTGAGATTCTGTTTACCACCATCACATTTGGATATTACATCTGAAGAAGGCCATAGAATGAATCAGCTGAAACGTTATGTTACCGCAGACAATATGAAGCAGTTCAATCATCCGAAAAACTCTTTAAATTTTGCAGATATCATGTGAGCAGATACACAGCCGGAAACACGGAAAGATGCGAACAGAGCACAGTTATCAAATTATAGCACAAAGCAAATGTTGATAAAAACGTGACTCAAAATAGAAGGCATATAAAATGGTAAAAAGTGTCATGGCAGGGCCATTCAAATTTTACTTTCAGCTAAAATGATTCAGGTTTAAAAAGTGATTGAAAGAATTTTTCTTTAAAATAAATTGTAAAGTCAGGCAGATCTAAGTTCTAACCTGGTTTGTGATACGAAATCAAAAATCTATTGATAATTCCTGTTCTTTTAAAACAGGAAAGTAGCATATTCACTTTAAATCATTTTGTAGATTTACTGTATTTTTGATATTTTTAACAGAAGTGTTTTTAAAACGTTCCAGTCTAGAGCATTTATTACTTCATTTATAATACATTCCACAGAAATTTCTAAAGGTTCGTGATTTTTCAATATCTGGTTGCCATCTGGTGATACATCTTGCTGATAGTAAATTATCGGAATCTAAACTGTGAAACATCATATCACAGGAATAAGTAACCCAACCGCTGCCAACACATAATAAATGAAGAGGAATAGGCAAGGTTAAAGAGATTGCTTTATACTTTACAAGATGGAGAACACTCACAAACGGCAGTGACAATGTATAAAACAGGAATGTAGACATAACAGGACACTGTAAATTATTACACACTGGTTGAGTTCATCGCTGAACGACAGGGGGGTTAATATATATATATATATAACGTAATATTTCACCAGTGATGTTGAATAAACTCTTAATACTTGAACTTAATATTTTTATGTTTGAAATCAAAAGATACAAATGCTGATGATGGATCACAGCCATCAATATTTGAGAAATCAATTAAAACTCTAATGAAGATCTAATTAACACATAAAAGCTTTTGATGCTGCCAATGAAGACATAAAAGCAATATGTCTTCCATTTTTTCCTCCCTTAAAAGAATGACCAACAATTTTACATTGATCTTATGGTACAAGATTTTTTTCCTGAAAAATTAGGACATTTAAAAGACGATTGCAAGAAAATAGAATGAAGTTCAACCCTAGATTTCCACGTAAAGTCCTATTACGTATTAATATTTTAAAAGATAATCAAGTCTGAACCTTTTGGGAATGATGGCTACTATCAGTGCCTCAATTGAGCTGAGGAATTGCATGCACTAACTGAATTTGCCAAAACAGAAAAATGGATGAAATATATTTATAATATGATATGATATAATAGATAAAGTATATATATATATATATATATATATATATATATATATATATATAGATGAAGTCTATAAGTATCTTTCTTTTGAACTAAGATGATTGAATTTTAAAGAAATAAAAATAAACAATTACCAGCAGTCAAAAGGAATATATATATATATATATATATATATATATATATATATATAAAAAACAATCATCAATCGAAAATGCAATGATAGACCAACAAATCATTTTGGTATATAATTTAAACCACCTCAAAGTATCATGTGCAATTATTATAGTAAATAATAGAAAAACATTTAACCTATAAAAAAAACTCTTCCAACTTTAGTTCCGATGATCACATCTCTTCTTCCCATCCCCAATTTTGATAAACAATATTCTGGCCGATCCATTCTTCATCCCTCGTCAGGTGCTTAATTCAAGAAAATGAATCCTGAAGTCAAACTCAAGGAGCATAAGAAAGTCACAACCAAAAAAATTTGGGTACCGCAAATCATGTCCAGAGCTTGAAGGGTACACACTACTCCCTCTAGGATGATATCCAGATAATTAACAAAGCGCATCGATGGAGTGAGGAAATTGAAGAAAGCTGCATAAATTGGCTTAAAGACTGAATGCGTGTCAGACTAGTAGGGTCTTCAACACTGTGCGATTTTTTTTTTTGCTCTGCAAAGCATGTATTGGAGAACACCACCCTCCTCAGTATAGTTTGGATTTCCCCGAGTGTTTGGTTGGCTGTGTAGTCACATTTGCTGAAATGGATCAATCCAGAGGGTAGAATGATCACAATTTTTCTTTGCCTAGAGGAAAAAGGTTTGCCTCTCTTCTTTAAATATACACCTGGACTAAGGTTAAAGAATGGATTGCCTGAAACATTGTGTTGACAATATCAAAGATGAGAAGAGAAGATCCAATTTTCCAAAAGTTGGAATATTAATGGCTTTCCTAGATTATAGGGACACAATCTGTATAAATGAAGGGATATGCCCATAAAGACAAATACTTTCAAGTCAATTTGAGATACTTTCTTTTATCAAACAAAGTTAAGTTAAGAATAAAACCAACATGATTTGGCAAATACATAGAGTGAATAGTACCAGAGAAAATATATCAAACATTAGTATTGTTGCCTACTGAATTCTAGAATTGGGAACCCCACCATCCGTGAAATTCTGTAAACATGGAGTGCAATATTTAATCGCGTTCACTTAGTTTTATGGTAGGGGAGGTATATAATGTTCATATCCCAGTGGCAAAGTCAAACATATCTTTCTTTTTTTTGTTCAAATGAGTAATGAAAACAGAAGGTGCAGAAAATGTCAAGAGTTCAACACAGGATGATTGATAATACATTAAAGAATTAATAAATGCATAAGAGAAACAAAAATGAAAGTGTCAAGTCTTCATTATTGAGTGGGCATAACAATTCCATTAAATATACAGTCGATTCCCATCTGGGATTTAAGAATACTTAATAGAGAATTTGCCATTGGATTTTGTACAAAGTTCATTAATAATAACCTAATCACCGACAACAGTCTTACCAGAATATTGAAAACAAATGTGTCGCTAGAACATGTATGCCATTAAATAGTGCCATTATGACTTTACTGAGAATTGTTTTTTAAACATCACTTAGTTTCTTTGTAAACAACGAAAAGAACTATGAGAAAATAACACAAATGAATATTTCAACACCAGGCAGGATAAACAAAGTCTTGCTTCTATAAATATTTCCACATTGACACTTATGGGTTAGATATTCTTCAAAATTAAGTTCTTTGAAAATTTCTACAGAAAATGATAGACTCTGACAAGATTAAATAGGATACAAAAGTTGCTACTATAAAAAGTCCTTTTATCACAGAATTAATTTGATAGTCACTATCGTAATTTTCAAAATGCTAGGATATTTTTTTTGTCCCAAATAAGTGTTAATTTTGAAACTAGTATAACATTTCGATCAAAGAGCAAAATAAAACTAAAGATGAAATACAACTCAAAGATTTTTATTCCGTGAGTTGTTCAGAATATTGAACTTATTTCAAATGATCTATTATACATCCTTTTTCAGGATTACAATTCACAAGGGAAGACATGGATCTCTCTTCAAAAAAAAATGTGGTCTACAAAAAAGAAATGGTGGCTAATATAATGAATGGCTTGGTTCATTCATAACAACAATTCAATATTTTTACACAAGGATGCTTTCCAAGTCCTTTTCTGCTGAGCAAAGAAATTCACATTAGCCTGATTTAATTGAGTTGATGTATGCCACTTCATTCAATTTTCTCACCATCCAGTGATGTTCCCAATCCTTTTTTTAAATCTCATCCCTGAGAGGGTAGTGTGAACCCTCCTCTTTCCACATATGAACTGTTATACCTAAAAACTGTGGCATAGAAAATAATACCAGAAAATATTATCACTTTGAAAATTCATGATTAAGCTTAATTATTTCAGAATTGGTACTTCGAGATTTTGTGGGCTGGGACAATCATAGAAAAATTCCTTGCAAAATATTATTCCACTGTTACCTGAAACTAAGACCATGCCAAAGAATTACATAATATTAAGATAATGACAGTGTTCCTAGTTTTAATTTTGTAATTTTTTCTAAAAGTTTAAGATATAAAATTTGATTCAATCCACCAAAAACTGTAACTGTACCAAAGAATTCCATCATATTGAAATACAGGGAGTCCCTGAGTTACAATCATCCAGCAAAAAAAATACCATAAGGGAATTTTTTCTTTAAATTGAGTTACAGACAGTAATTAAAATTTTTAAATCTGTGTGCATTTAAGGCTAAATGACACACAATGCAAATCCCAAGAGATGATATGTGAAACTGTTACTTGTTCCCACTTTCGAACTTCATTTATTCACTGTATTTTAATTGTTTTCTTTTAGAATATACACATTCTCTGAGGTCATATCATTATTATTATCATCATAATAATGTTTGTTGGTTCCTTAATAATTTTATGCATAAAATATATAGAATACATTTAGACAAATATTTGACTAACTGATACGAGATATGTACCACATGTATCTTTTCCGACTTACAGTTTTAAATTACAAACAGACCAACGGAACAGGACTTGTTTTTAACCTGGGGGCTCCCCGTAATAACACAACACTCCCAATCTTAATTTCAATTCCATAATTTTCTCTAGAATTTTTATTTAATGAATTATTCTACAGGTTTTCAATTATTTTGAAAAATTTCATTTCAATCTACAAAAACAAATGATATGATTTTTGATAATAGGCGTCACGTGACAGCATTTTGGAATCTCAAGTTTAAATTTAATCCAATCTACCCGAAAAAATAAGTGTTCGTTTCCAATGTGAATTATTGCTTGTTTTGTAAGAAGTTGAAAAGGGAAGAGAATTCAATGAATACGACGGAAGTATCTCCAGCACGTTCATTGTTTCGAGTAACACCGCTATAATATTTCGTAAGGGATTTTTTTCGTGATTGTTCCAACCCACGAAATCGGGAAGCACCTCAGAATGATTATAAATACAGCACAAAGTCGATTTTTGCGGAGGAACTTATCAAGTTTTAATCATTGAATCAAGTTTGTTTACATATAATTAGCCATTTCACAAGGGAAACTACTTATAAGAAAAAAAGAAGAATTACGTCCCTTGCAAGAATAATCGCTCTCCCATTATGCTAATTGATCGAATTGATTTACTTTCATTTCAATCGTTAAACACCCTGGTTCCATTTTCAACCCAATCTGAAATAAACATAAGTAGAATTCTTCACGTTATCGAATGACCGTAGCCCCCCAGATGGCTGACCAACCAGCTCAGTAGGCCACTGAATCTTCTCTCTTCGAGTGCCCCTAAATCTGTTCGTGTCTCTTGGCACTCCTGATCATATTTTTTGTGCCACTAGGCACAATCTAAAAACGTTTTTCTTTTGTTTGTTTTTTTTCCAAAAATTGCTATTTGAAAAACTGTGGTCATTTCAGAGATAATTTTGGATAAAAGATCTTTCTTATTTTAGATAATCTTAGTTAAAGATTTTTTTTTTCAAGATGTTCTAAGATAATTTTTGTAGCACGTGCTACAGATATTTTCTCTTTGCAGTTAGTATGAACTCTAGGAATAATTGTATTTCCAGGCAAAGATACCTCTCTAATTTGTCCAGCTTGTGAATCAAAAAATCATATCAAAATGTTTTCTCCTTATATATGTGTAGGCCGATAAGCTGGGTAATATTCAGCCTCAAAGAGACAGGAAATTTTCAAGGCTTATTCCAGGAAAAAAAAGTCATCCTTGATGCAAGGAAATATAGTAATTAGAATTCAAGAGGTGAGATTTTGTTCTTTTTTAATGCTGGACGTATACTAATTAACATCTTGATAGAAATGAGTAGAGATGAATGATGGTTGATGATGATGATGATGACAACATTAACTATTACAATAATCATGCAGCATCACTTGACTTCATTTTCTCTTGGTTGAATTAACTAGGAAATTAAATCACAATTAAGTTTCAACAAATGATTTTTCTTTACAGAAATGTATCTATAATTTTCCTTCACAGAAATGTGTCTACAATTGATTTTCCTCTGCAAAAATGTTTCAACAAATGATTTTCCTTTACAGAAAAGTTTCAACGATTTTCCTCTGCAAAATGTTTCAACAAATGATTTTCCTCTACAAAAATGCTCAAACGATATTCCACTAATAGAAAACAAGAGATAGATTTCAAACATTTTAGGGTGGAGTCTCTCTATATCAGTTATAGTGACTTTCCTCTAACTTGACTAAATAATGTTGGGACTTTTTGCATCCAACAGTGAAATCCATGGGGATAAATGCAGGAAATATTACTGACAATAACCCGCGTTCCCTAAACAGAACGAATAAAACCCGTGTATGGTGATGGCGGTAGAAAAAAAAAATGCATTCTCCTACCAGCATGCAACTGCCTGCCTCACCAGTGACTACTTCCTGCTTAAAAAAGTACCCATCCTACATTAGCCTCCCAGTATACAAAGTAGGTACTGCAAACTCAATGATAAGCACAAAAGGAAAATAAATAAATTAACTAAATGCAAATGGCCCGAACAATAGTAAAAGTGTTCATATTTCTGAGATATCAAGAAAAAAATGATAAAATGATTCATTTATTTAAAAATATCACACCAAAAACTCACCCTTGATGTACAGATAACTTCTCGTAAGTTGATATTCATCCAATTGTCACAACTTACTAAATGGCCATTGTAGGTTTCTCCATTTTTCAATTCCACCAACTGAAAAAATATACAACAAAATGATACATAAGAACATAAATGCAAACTACATCTTGAGATTGAATAGATGAATAGAAGATATAAAGAGTATCTTTTTTTGCAGCTGAATGTTTAATTCCAAAAGAAACTTCCATACTTATTCATGACAGAACCTAGCAGTATCAACAATCGCACATGTGGCCTTCTTAGAATTTCCCAACATTTTCAGAGTTATGCACTAACATGTGTGTCCCCAAAAGTAACGCCCCTTTTCTTCCAACAGTAATGCCACTTTTAAGGGAAGTAACTATTTAATGTAATGTTGACCACGCCAATGCATCCAAAATTACAAGTAAAAATTGAAGACTTTTCCTATTTAATCAGATATACAAACCACAAGCAAAATAAAAAAAAATGCTTGTCCTATTCATCACAAGGAAATTAGTTTTTACACATCCGATTACTTAGCAGGTTTTCAAATTTACTTGTAATCTTATGGCATAGAGATGCATTGAATATTACATTAAAAAGATCCCTCCATTGGAAGTGGCATTACTGTTGGAATAAATTGGGTTTTACTTTTGGAACACCCTGTATTGGCCTCTTTTTGTGGTGTTTAATGGCTGAATTCTTTCTGAAGAAATAGATTACGTGAGTTGCCTACAGAACCACAAGTTGGAAAAACTGGATTTTTATCAGAAAAGATGAATTTGACAGGAAATTCATTTGATCTTAACCTTACTTAGAGTTTTGGAGTCATCTTCAAGTCACATATTGGAAATGTCATCTTGGACTTGCCCAAAACACAACAGCATTTTCAACAAAATTTAGCATGAGCGATTGGGATTAAGAGGCAGACAAAAAATGCAGAGAAACCACTTCCACTCATTTAAAACTAGGTTGGATTTTGTGGAGGCTTCTGGTGGGAAATCAATTAAAAAATATCAATTTTGTGTTACATGCAAAAAAGTTATTATCTTAGAGTCATTCTCTGTTCACTATCAAGTCACTTTCTATTCAAGGAATTTATGTTATAATTATTTGCAAAGGCTTATTATCACTAAGCTTGATTCTTCCTTGCTTATTCCTCTCATTTTCTTTTTAAAAAAACACAAAAGCAACTTTGTAATTAGTAGTTACTAGACCTGGAGTTATCTCCCTTGGACATTTTTTTTCTGGCTAATTCATAGTTAATCAAAAATTATTCAGAAATCAGTGTCCAATTCTCCGAAACTGTTTTTTATGTGTTACAGTAACTCACAAGCTTACAGAAATTGGAGCATTTTAACATAAATACTTGCAGGCATGCCTTAGAAATTGAGTAGAAGAAAGTTAAATAAGCAGGGGTTTCATCTTACAATCAGTCTTGTTCATGAAAGGTTCACAATATTCAAATGTTTCCAATATATTTAATCTGGAGCAGAATAGTTCAACATTTCTACATCAATTTACCCAAATGAATAATCAAACGACTTTAGAATAATATGACTTACCATCGGATGGTTCACAGCTGTACGCAATAAGGATAAAGGTAACTGAAAGATAAAACAAGAGGCAAAAAAATATATATTATGCAGTCTTGTATGAGGAGTTAGGAAAATAGAAAAAGACAATGAGATATTGATATATTTAAAGAGGATGACCCAATTTATTCAGTCTTGATGGAAATTTTTTGGAGCCCCAATTTATTTAGTGCCAATGTAATACTAACAGATCTACAGACTCAGCATAATTATCTCCTGTGAGACATACACCCTGCGACTGTGGACAATAATTCAACTAGAGTGGCCAGCTAGGCATGAATTACAGGTTAATATTCAACAGTGCTGCAACTGACTTATAGCTTTTAGATCACAGGGGAAAAACACAATGATAGCAGAGTGTGTTGTTGCAAGAAAGAACACAGCATTCACCATGATTTGTTTTTTTTTCAGGCTCATTCACATCATTACCTCATGTTTTGTCATTAATATATTGGTGGACAGATGTAGACTGCAAGTAATCTGTTGTCATTCACCAAGTGGGAGTAGCATCCCTCGCATTTTTTTTTTTAATTCACCAGCATAAAACAAAAAGATTGTTGTGATTCTATGATGTTAATTATTTTCTTGTCTCGTGATACTTGAGATTGGAGAAAAATTGCCATCAAATGTTTATAAGAAATTGATGCTTCTAAATTTTGAAACTGTTATAAGTACTCTATGAACAAAATCATTGACCCTTTTCGTTTACTTCCTCCTTGCAATTTTCATTTCCTTATCTAATATACTCATCACAGAACCAATCGCACAAGCCATCATTTCCTTTCTTCATGATATATACTTTGATGGATAGAAACATTAGTTGTAATGAGGGATGATTAATATCAGTCTCTCAAGATATCATCAACCTTAAAACCTTTTGATTTAAGCAATTATTATTTTGGATCACTCCAACGTCCTCCTTCTAGACCAGGTGGCATGGCGGTGGGAGTGGGGGGTTCAATTGCTAAAACTAAGGGGAATAATCAGTGGCTGAAAAATGCATTCATTTTTCTTCCTTTGCTAATGGAAAACCCATTGCTCAATATTTGCTGGTTACCACAAAACACCCTTTCAAAGTATGGAGGCAAGTGAGATGAAACCCTGAATTGGACCCGATGTGCAAAAAAGTCCCAACAGTCATGCTTGGAAATGACAAATCGAAAATTGCAAAAATTTTCAGGAGTACAACCCACATAAGAACAAAGTGAACATCTTCTTTAATTTGCAATACACAAATAATCTTTATATCAGAATTTTCTCCAATCTTTCTTCTTTCTAATGGCATAAAAATTATCACAATCAAATTATGGTCAATATTCAATATACAGTTATTTTTCTCATAAAGTCAGCTCTTCTCTCACGCAATACTGATTTCTATTAGTCTTCCCTACTCTATGTTTGGAGTGTAGTATACGAATTCAGGAAATACTGGCTCCGCGACACCCATGATAGAGAAATGTGGCAGATCCTGGGGAAGGTCTATGTCCAACAACGGACGTTAAAAGACTGATGATGATGGCATTCCTTACGTTGAATTACACGATAACCATGTGAAATGAACGAAAATAATTTTGAGTATTAATAGAAAATACTAGAGTTTCTATATCTTTAATTTTGTTGATAAAATGGACCATAGCTTAGACTGCTAAGGGGGAAGGATGTTCAAATGGGCACTCTAGGCGGGGAGGATGTTCAAGTGATTCATTATCATTACTATAATTTCTGTTAAATGCATCTGCATGTTCACATCAGTGGTCATCACTCAAGACAGAGTGACAGCAAGTCTCCAGCCCTCCTTTTAGCAGCCAAACAATCCATAGTAGCACTGTGGCTTGCAATTTCACACTAGATGTCTGGTGGTCATCACTAAGAGACTGAAAGTCCCCTCAGGTGTCCAGCTCTCAACTCAGTGTCCTTGCAGATAGCGGCAAAGCTGCAGTTTGTACTGTTCTAACCATACCCTGATTTTCTGACGGCAGCACTGTGGTCTGCATAGTCTCAACCCTTCCTCTTATCTCTAACTCTTCCGATGTCTTTGTAGCTCTGTGCTCTGCGGGTGGTCACATCTACTATTCAGCAGGTTCCTCCCATCTTTAACCACAAATACTAGATCAGGTCCCCTTGCTTTTGATGGGGTTGTCAGTTTGGATGTTGAAGTCCTAAAGAACTTAATGGCTTCTGCTCTCCAGGACAGTCTCTGAATTATGCTGGTAACATTTGTCTGCATGGCCAAACCCAATTTGTTTGCACAGTTCCCAGTCACTATTCTATCATGGCTATTCTTGTACCCCCTCTGGGCCAGTTCACTATATCTACTGAACATACTTTAAAATTGGTTTGTAAAGAATATGTAGGGTGCTGATATTACCTTTACTTAATCATGCCAATATCAGGGTCACACTGTATATTTTCTATAGAGTGATTTTAAGAATTAAAGTAACCCCCCCCCCAAATATCGACACAAATACAATACATGGTTAATGGTTTGAGACAATAAACACAGTTTATCATTTCATCTCTCTCTCTCTCTCTCTGTGCAGAGGCAGCATTTTTCTGTTATCCTCACTCTATCAATAAATTAAATTTGGCTTATGTAACGATATTTCTTTCCATTAGCTTCATCCTCATCCTTTCGAAATACACTAATCCAAGTTAACACATATGAATTGATTAGGAAATTTGATAATCGATTTGAAATAAATGTTGCTCTTGAACAAAAAAAACAAAAAAATACTTTACTCACTCACTTACCTAAGTAATTTAACGTGTTTTTGAACTAATACAATGTGTAGAACACAGAACAAGTGAGTAGTTTTATTATTGTGTATTTTATCATGATTTCATGTACAAAGAGCACACGGTTGAATTTGTAAACATTCTGGATTTTGTGTACGGTACACGACACATGTACTTTGTGAGAGTTCAAATTCCCCATGAACAACAAAATGTATTTAAAATGCTCGACTAAATGAGAACGTAAGAGATTAGTACATTTTTCAATTAGCCGATGGTCCAAATCTCAACTTGAAATAACTTAAAACAAATCTATGTAAATATTTCATAATATACGTCGGAACATTTTTTTTTTTTTTTTTTTCAAAAAAAGAAAAAAGTGGAAAGCTTTTGTCAATGATATTGACTTAATAAAATGCTGGACTCGGCGAAACTGAAAATTTTAAATAAATTAAATCAGTGCCTGTTGGGGGGAAAAATAAATAACTATTTAGTTTTAGACTACGATTACAGAAAAGAAAAAAAGAATATAGATAGAACATACCATTTTTACGGAGTTTCACTTTCTGGCTTTTAACAAATTCTCACATGGATAGCCGCCATTTGATTAAGATGCAGAGCTGATAAAATTCTACGTATCCGGAAATAGTAATTTTCGTGGAAATGTAAAGCATTTATCATCGCATGTTTAAGCAAAAAAAAATAAACAAAAATTATCTTTTTATGTTTTAAATTCATCTGTTGGTTTTTGTGGAAAAGAATCTCAAATTAATGCTAATAGCCGTATACGAAAATAAGTTTTATGCATCCTAATTAACCTGAAACATAACACATGGTGGTGATGTAGAAAGTCTTTGCTAAATTGTCTTTTTTTTAACATAAGAAAAAAGAAATTTGGGGGGTAAAAGTGTTTTGAAATGGCCACTGAACAGTCCAAAAGGAATTTTGATTCGGAAAAGAGCCATGACCAGATTAATAAGCGTTTACGGTTGGAGAATGGTAAAGATTCTTCCACACGAATGACGATCAATTCTAAATATCTGAAAGAAGATTTTATTGAATCTCTCAGAGAAAAATTCCACATTCTTTGTGAAAATGAACCAAAAAAATCCACCGAAATTTCTTCCTTGGATGAAAATAAATCCGGTCAACGTAAGTAATTCCTTTTCTTTCGTTTTTCTATTGAACTTAATAACTCACTTTTATTTACTAACTTTTTGTATCAACTCGTTTTTTTTTTTCTTCAAGTTCCACCCACCCGATTCACATCCCAAGACATAAGCCTTGTCTATAAAAACAAGTTGAAAAAATATTAAAGAAATTGGATATACCCTAGTATACATGTTTAATATTTCTAATTTTATGTGTTTTTGAGGGGTAAGGGGATAATGTTAATATTGTCATTAATCTAACTAGGACACTGCCCGTTCCAAAGGTGCATGTTTAGAAGTATCCTAACTTTATTATGTGCGGACTGTGAAACAGCCAGCCATGAAATGATTTTCAGTCCGGTGTACGAAACTACTGCTTCAAAGTATTTTGGTTACTTTTCTCCAACGTTGCTTATTTAAATATAAAAGCTTTATGATGTTTTTTGGTGGTTTTTTTTATTTTTATTAGATTTCTCGAGAACCGCTGACCCAAAATCTCTCTAACTCGACAGTGCTCTGCCTTGTGCCCTGCAGTGCTTACACACACACACACACACACATATTCCCTCAATTGTAGTTATATGTATAAAAATAATGTCTTCACTTCAGGCTATTTTTTTTTTTTTATTTTTACACTACACAAGAAACTGGTTAATACAAGTTTTTAGTTAACAGTACTTACTCGACTGAAGTTTTATTGTTAGAGAACAAATTAGAATTGAAACCTTTTTCTTATTCAACATAGAGTTTTTTATTTTCTAATACTTGCTCTGCTACAGAAATATTCATGTTAGTAGATATGGAAAATTTAGTCTCGGATTGAGAATTTTTACTGTCAACTCAATTTATTTACAAACTAAAACCTCCCATTCCCGGCAATAATTGCAGCTTTTAACTTAAGTGCCTTTTTACCATATCAGGAACATTTTTCAGCCACCTCAACAGCCCCATCCTTCATCATCATCTGTATCACTGTCATCTGTAAATATCTCACAATTATTTATTGGACGGAGAAAACACAGACCCCCACCCCCCACCCCTGAATGACAAAGGCATGAAAGTTGACGGATGAACAGAATAGCTGAGAATAAAACTGCCAAGCATACGATGAATGATCGGAACTAGCAAGAACCCCCACTTCGACTTCATGTCACATTCAGATAATGCATTTCTCTTGCATCTTGCATTTTGTACATAATCTCTGATTCGATGTATTCCCTTTTCGATTCCATTGTTAAAACAATTTGTATATATGTAGAGTTGTATTATTTGGATAAATAAAATCAGCCACCTTAACTCACTTTGTGACAATGAATGAATTTGAAATCCCTATTTTCATAGATCAGAATATGCACATTCAAGGTAGTAGTACTGATTCCATTTCTGTAAATCTCTCATATAAAAAAAATGACAGATATTACAACTTGGGGGGGGGTGTAATTCTGGCCTTTCAGTTCTATAATATCTGATGCCTAACGTTTGGGATTTTGAGGACTTGAAACATTTTGATAGGATGAATTTTATTCAAGCGACGAATCAAGGAGTCTTATTCAACTGGAGTATTGTGATGTTTTTGTTCGCAACCGTTCACAATGATTGCTTGCTTAGTGTCACTCATCTCTTATCACTTCAGTTGCATTTCACCTCTTTGAAAATAAGTGTTGCAGTAGTACAAAGTGTAACTTCAGAAATTGAATTCATTGACTCAAACTATTACCCATATACTTTATTTATATTGAGTTTTTTGTGTTTTTTTTCATTTCATGAGCTTTTACCCAATTTCATAAAATTCCTTTTTAAAGATTACTTTAGCTCTACTAAATTATGCCAATTTTAAGATCAACGTATGTATTTTTTTTGAAGTGATTTCATGAATTCGGGTAAAAGCTCTGTAGAAAAGATATCAATACAAATACAGTATTTGGTTAGTAATTAGAGACTATGAATTGAATTTTCTGAAGCTATACTTATGCTGCTTTAAAGAAGGGGATAGTTTCAATTTTCATTGTATGATTCTAAATAAGCAGTCACTGTTAATCGATATGAATGTAGAAATTCAAGTACTCTCATTGGAGAAGACCCCTCAATAAGCATCTTGAATAAATTGATCTCATTTAAATTTCTCTGGTCCTCAAACTCCTAGAACTTTGGATGGACAGTATTAGGAGTCAGCGGTTATTAACATGGTTGTTTTTTGTCTTGGCTGGGGGGGGGGATACAGGTAAGTAAGTTGTTTTGACTTAGGTTAGTCTGGCACAATGCAATTGTCAAACTCACTCCATGAGCAGATTGTCTGCACGGCAAGCTGGCTAACAAGGCCAAACAGGAGTTAGTTAGATTATGTAATGTTACTCATCCATGGAGGGTATTTGGTTTCATTCAAAAGAGTTCGGTTTTTTGGCAATTGAACTTATTCTTTTAGTTATCTTTGTCGTTCCCACTACATTTTGGCCAATCCATTCTACAGCCTTTTTCAGGTGTACTATCTGTATATAAAGAGAGGGGACTCTCTATCTCTCCCCCCCCTCCTCTGAATGCCAAGTGAAAAATGGTTGCTAATTTTTTTTTTTTTTTTTCTCCTTTAGCAGCTACACTTATAACGTCTGTTGCAGATGTTTTTTATTTTCTTCCTTTGTTGAATAAAGAATCCCATACTGTGTCCCTGTTGAGCAATAGAAGCCACACCAGGTTGGAATCTGCTCTGGTCTGACTTATTCGTTTTGCTAACAAGTTTAATGTATGCTGATACTCCAAGTTTTCTCACTCTTCATTGGCATTCTCTTTTTATTAATCGGTTCTTCCTCCCAGAGAGGATAATGTACACCTTTCTCCCTCTAATAACAATACTGTATATGTTGGTTTATAAGATAGATTTTTTTTTTTTTTTAAACACGCGAATATTACTCTGCGTTCAATCCACTACTGTCAAGACTGGGTGGCCATCGACCTAAGCTCAATATAGAGCTTGAATGAGTTGCAGTGAACTGTAGTCCTCCAAATATCCTTGTGCACCACTCATCTCATAGTCCAGCATATAAAATGATATGTTTTCAGTTTTTGTCCTATTTTTATTTGCCTACTTAAAAATAGATTCTTTGCATTGTTTTCATTAGTTGTTCTCGATCCCTTTCCAATCTTCATTTGGACAATTGAACTCAATCTGCAGCCTTCTTCATGTGTATAATCCATTAGAGGAAGAAAAAAAAATGGTTGCTAGTTCATCAACAGATCAGTTCATTCCAGCTGTGCAAAATATACAGATGATTCCATTCAGCACCATCCAGGTGATTCTAATAGTTAAGAAAAGGTGTAGCAACTATAGCATTGTCTTGAATAGTGCAGGTTTTAATAAGATATTGTTGTACAAATTAATCTAACTAAGTATATGCTGAAAAAAAAAACAACACATTACATTATGATAAAACCGTGAACAGTGCAGTTTTAAACAGTACAGATAATTTTGAATGAATTAACCTCATTAATCTACATATACTTGTATTTTCTGTGGCCATCTTGTTTCGGGGTGGATGCTGTCTGTTTCCTTATAATTGCTTTAAATAAAAGTATAAAGTGAACTAAATGGTATAGAAGTGGGTATTATTGGCCTAGATAGTAAGGAATATCCACTCCTGTCCAATATCTATCTCTCCCTATCATACTCTAAAACAGCTTTTCTTCATGTGTGCTATCCAGCTCTTATGGGGACCCGACACATTTGAAAGGCACCATAGACTGAAATGATAATAAATGAATTTCTGTTGTATCCCTGTTCAACAGAGGAACCAGAAAGCCAAGTAGAGCTCACAAGAGGTTGGTAATGGCTCCACTAGAGAATGAGTAAACCGCTTCTCCAAGTAGGACCTAATAACATTTTTCAAATTAATAAATATCAAATAAAATCAGTGTTACATCATTATTAACCATAATACTATTTTTTTCATTTGAAATGTGAGGAAGCTGATCCAACATTACTTATGAATTATATTACATTGCTTACAAATTAAAACTTGTGATCTTAATTTGATACATCACTTTTTCTTTTTTCTAATGGTTAATAAGACCTTCTACTATGTATGGAAAAACCAAGTCATTGACTCAACAATGTGACATATTTTTAATTTCTATTCATCTATATTTCAATTTCAGGTGATCTAACTTCACAGTTCATTCATTCCTCTCCATTTGTCCACTGTGTATTGCCAGAGTTGATTCGAGAAGATCATTACCTTGACAGTCTCCAAGGTGAACTGCAAGAACTCAACTTCAATGAGAAGAATAATGACTTGTATAATTTTCATCAGGTAAGAAATAAACCTGTTCTTATGGAGTTAGTCACTAAAATAATTTTGAGAGTGTGATTCCAGTGTAGAATTTCATGACGGCCATTCAAATGCGTCTGTTCCAGAAATTATTCACAAGGAAAATGGCTGCCTCAACTTCTCAAGCAAAAAATCTTCAAGTAGGAATATAAGTCACCGTTTTTAAAGTTTTGTCAATTTATAATGCTGTAGTAAAAGTGTATTCAAATTATTATTTTGCTTGACCATTGTTCCCATGATGTCTGTGGCTGTGCTGTCACTGGTAGACCCAATTGTGGCCAACAAGTCAAACTATTGAGGTGCACACTCGGTAAAAGTAGAGGTTTCTCAAATGCTACAGGCATGGATGATGAGCCCTTTCAGTGATCTCTGGCACTGGTAATCCATTCTCTTTAGTTCTTTTCAAAGGATATATAGGACATGAAAGGGTGTACATTCTACCCTGTTCTTAGCATGAGACTCCAGCTCTTTTACAAGGATGTTACAGTGCTTTAGCCTGTCTTTGATGCAGTCCTTGTTTTTTGGGACACCCTGTGTTTCTGAGCCCAGCACCAAGGCTCTATAGAGGATTTGGTAGGGCATATATGAGCTGTCCATGAGGATCATGTTACCTTTCAGGTGGATCTAGGCCTTCAAGATCCTGACCTCCACTCTGCTGAGGCCAGTTCTATCCGCAACTTGTAGGATGGTGATCGCCCCACCACCACCTCTCCATCCACTTCTATAGCTATAAAATAAAATAATCTATAAGAGAAAATTGTACCTGGCAGAGTACCTTGCTTAGCTTATTAGTCATGAGATTTTTGTATTTCAAATCTATCTCAACATGAAATAAGTAATCTACTTGCCTCAAACTCAATTTTGTATTATGTAGAAAAATTGTCTTATAACTATTGAAATGTTAGTTATTCAATTACCTATCTGTTGAGGGGACTTTAAGTAACCAATCATAAGTTGTTCTATGAGTAGACAACACAGGCTTCATTCCAGTAGACTCTCCAATTCTGGGCTATATTTTCCCCTCTTGAATTTCTAAATTTTCTATTTAATCCTTCTCTGAATATGAAGATTATCTATGTGGTTCGATATTTTCAGAAAGCCATTCATGGAATATGGTACTGAAAATGGTCATACACAAAAAAGTGATTTTTCTTGTGGAAGAGACTTATTAAAGGATACCAAGATGAATTCTAATTGAAAAAATTGGATTTATTCTCATGGATAGCCTTTAAGTTTGCTTCACAGACAAAAATTTGTTAGCTGAAGCTATTTGTTCTTTGATTTGTTAAGTTCAAAAAATTCAGTGTTATTTGGGCCAGTTTTCATTCACTGCCATAAACCAGGATAATTCATCTTCACAGTCCAGTGCCAGGGACGAGATAACTTGTCTCATGATAACATGTTAACCTTTCACAAGATAACACCCACCCCTCGACTAGAAAGTATGAAGTGTGTTTACAAAAGGCAAAATGGTAAGAGGGTAGACATGAATGTGAGGTGGCCTTTTGTGTCAATCCAGGTTTTCAAAATATTTCATACTTGTTTGAATTGTTAGAATATTTTTGTTCAACACAACTATGTATCCTCATTTAAAAGTGGAAGAAAAGTAATTGGAAATTAATAACCTTTAGGTTATCTCCCCTGGACATTTTTTTTTCTCAATTTATACTTGATTAAATTGATTACTTGAAAACCCGATGGCCCAATTGGACTGGAAATTGCTTCATTTTCTAAATTAGAATATTATGAGGGTGCTGCACTGACAGAAATCTCACCATGATGTGCCGATTTTACTGACTTGAGAATTACAAAGAGAAATATTTTTGCTGAGTCAACCTAGAAAGAGAAATCAGACCATTATTATATAAATATTACACAGACAGTAGACCTTCACTAATTCGGCTACCTATAATATGGTTCATTCTCTAATTCCGCACTGATTTCAAATTAATCAGGCCTTTGTAATTTTAAATTTTCCAGTGGGGAACTGTACCAACCTGCTGCTGCATATTGTTTTGGTTGCACTAGGTCTGTTCTCCTATTAATGTGTCCTTGTAAACCCAGCCAAGTGATTCCTGCTTGTTTTCCTGCATTTATTGATGTGATTTACTCTTCTTTAACCCCAGTTATGGCTCCAGTGAATTAAGGAAGTGCATTCCATGCCGTGAACCGAAAACACTGCACATTATCGATTGAAGATAAGGTTTATCTATTCCTGCCCAATACATTACTTCATTGAAATTTCACTCACTTTTCATTTAATTTTTCTGTCCCTTTATTATTTAACTTCTCCTGATTTACATGATATCCGAAAGGTATGATGAGTTGGTTATTCATTGCTTAGAGGTAAGTAATCCTTCAGTGATTCAGCATTTTCACAAATCAGCTCTCCTCGGGTCCCACTTGTGCCGAATTACTGAAGGTCTACTGTATTAGATATTCTGCTGTACTAATTAGTTGATTCCTATGAGAATAAAACCGTTTTAGACGTGCTAAGAAGACTCTATTTTTGTCCATTTTTTTTTTTTTTTTTTTTTTTTTTGCAAGAAAAACCCAACTTGGGAGTTGAAAACATCAAAATATTTATTCGGCCACAAACATGTTAAAGACATTGCGAAATCTAAATAGCATAATCCAATAGCTCTTATCACTCAATAAGTAGAGGCATTTCTTTACATACTATTTTCCTGGAATGTTTGTTCTAGTCTAAGTCAAGTCTTACATACACGTTCTCAGAGCATGTGTTTTCGTAGAAATTTAACTTACATTTTTCCTTCAGATTTCTTTGATTTATATTTTGTGTATATTTTGTCTGGCAGAGTTCTGACCTCAAACATTCATCAGGACCACAGATTGCAGCTCTAAGGTAAGCAAATTGACTATTGTTAATGTTTTCAATTAACGCTTGAAATGGTATATCCTAAGTTGGAGGTGTTACCGTCATTTATACACACGTTGAATTTATTGTCAGACATGAGCCAAAAATGAATGGGGGCAAACTTGATACAGAGATGGTGGAAAGGAAAATCAGAGAGAAAGTATTGGTTGTCATAGAGAGGAAAATATCTTGTTCAAGATACAAGAAATTGTAAGAAGTGTTGAATGCGATATTCCCTCTAATTTTTCATAATCAGTGGGAGCAAAAATCTAATGTGCAATTTTTTCCATGTGACAAATGTTGGTGCACATTCCTGAGTGGAATATTTTTTTTATTTTTTATTTTTTTTTAATGGTAAATTGGTGAGCTATCTAAAAAAATTTGAAATCTTCTGTGGTCTCCTCAAATTCCATCAAAGGAAGAAGAGGTGGGTTACTATTAACTCTCGACTAGTCTTTCTTTTTGCCTTATTTCTGTTGCTTTTTATTGCAGCTCTTTCTTGAAAGCCTGCCTTTCCGATCCATTCTGCTTAGAGTAACAATTCGAGAGTTGCAATAGATAACAGCAGAAATAAGATGAATGAAAAACTAATTAAAACTTGTTGATAGTGACAATACTTTATCTAAGGAATTAGTAGACTATTACTGGGGCAGGGGGAATGAAGTTCTATTAAGTATGAATAGTATAGAGTGAGGAAACAGTCTGCAGTGCACCGTATCATCAAGTTGCATGGAATAGGCCCTTGGTCTGCGCTAGTGGAGTTTTAAGGTGAAGTAGAGTGTGCATATGATCGCCCTGCCCCCCCCCTGCTTATGCAAAGGGTTTATATGCCGTAGACCATCATGGTTGAATGACGGGAGTAAGGTCTTGAAGTTGTAGGTATTCTCCTCGGTAGATACCCAAGCCGGCTGTAGAGATTTACCACCTCATCAAGGGAGTATTCCGACAATACAGCTGACCTAGCAAGATAGAAGCTCAGGTCTTTGACTCTCCACAAGAGTTTATAGCAGTGTTTCTCTGACTTTTTTATCCCCCCACTGGCCCCTTAATGTTCTTAAAGTTTTATATTCATCGCATTTAGATTGGATATCAGAAAATTCTTTCTTAGCCATGGACTATAGGATAGACTTCTCAGAATATGTAGTTCTATCAACAAATGTCAATGATCTTATCACACCACTCCAAATGTTTAAGGCCCTAGATGGTGTGTAGATATGATTTCTATGAACTGTTCTTATATATATATATATATATATATATATATATATATATAATTTGTATCCTTTTTTTTTTTTCTTTTTTTTTCCTTTTTTTTTTTCCACACTAAAATAAATGTTTTAAATATTCTAAACTTGTCACACGCTGCTCCTTTCTCTTTTCTAGAAATCTTTTCTACAAGGATATTTTACAATGGATGAAAAGAGTGACCGGTATTGAATTAACAAATAATGTAGATTTGTTTTGCTCAATATATGAATATACTGGTAAGCTACGCTTCATTTTCATTACAAAGACCTTTTTGTCTGCTATAGATTTTCATTATTGTCATTGTTTACGATTTTGTCACTGTTATTACTTGTGGTCAAGTGCGAGTTGAATGTCTTTGCCTCACATATTTCGTGGCTCTATTTGGTCATCCTATGATAACCTCTCTGGTACACCAGAAAGTTACAGTTCAAAAGTGTACATATTTGATTGAATATTGTTGTTATTTTTCTTCCTGAATGTTGGGTTATCTATGGATGAAGAGTGCTCAATAATAGGGTTAGACTATATGTAAAAAGGTGTACATAGAAAACTCAGTGCTTCATGGTGACTGAGTTTCATGCCTGTGAGTGCAATCGTCATGACTGGCATAAAACTTGGAGTCACTGCAAAGTACTGAATTTTCTATGTACACTTATCTGACCGACCAATTTATGTCAATTTAATTACTTGGAAAACAGTGGTCAGGAAATTGCTTTATCCTTCAAGTTAGAGCATTTTGACTGTATTTCCCTAAGAAAAATTGTGATTTGTTGTTTTTGATGTGTTTCAATTGCAAATATACGAAAAAATGTACAGAATTAAATCATTTTCTTATTTGTTTTTATCTTGCAAAAATTATATTTCCTGCCTGCCATCTTTCTTTTTTTTTTTTTTCTTTTTTCTTAATTTATGTCCCCGAATCTTGCATCTTGATTAAATTAATTTTATTAAATTTGATTTCTGCTGACTAACATCCTTATCGTTTATTAATCCTCTGAGCAGCTCTATCTCAACTCTTGTAGATACTGTCAAGATGGTTTTCTTCAGTTTTCTGAATAGGTTTCTAGGGGGCGGTTCAATTTACGATGTAAGTTTATGCTAAATTGGCCCCTCTATACCCAGCAGCAATCTTTCGTATTTTTGAAAATTCCGACTTTTTTAGTGATAGCCACCCAACAAAAAGTGAGGGAAGTGACATTCATTGATCGCCCCTTTTTTTTTTTTTTTTTTAATTATTCACCCCAATAACGTTTGCTGCCAAAATGCATTGATCACATGACTGTGTCTATTGAGTGACTAACTAAACCTGTCTCTAATGCTGATAATTTATCTTTTCACAGATGTTTTATTATGCCATGATGATGAACTGGAAGGCAGACGAATTGCATTCATTTTGTATCTTGTTCCTCCGTGGTTAAAAAGTGATGGTGGCTCGTTAGATTTGTTTGGGACTAATGGTAAGGATGATTCTATTTCCGTCATCAATCGATCAATTTGTTGATGTTTACCAAATGTTGATGATAGATTTACATCGTAACAACAATAAGCAAATGAAATCTGTTCATATCAAAAACTTTTTTTCTTTTTTTTTTTTTTTAAATTGTCAAGAGGAAAAATTTTGATTATGATAGAACTACTTGAAAATAATCTTTCCCCAGCAAAATACATCCAGAATATGTCTGTAGTGAACGAAAACAAAAAATGCTTTGAAATCAATGACTTCATAAGTAGAATAAGTAGTTCTACTTTTTGCTTTGAATGAAAGCAGCTGATGTTAATGCCATTGTGTTTCCAAAAGAATAAGAATCAAAAGTCCATTGTTCATTTATTTTTATATATATATATATATATATATATATATATATATATATATATATATATATATATATTTATGTGTGTGTATGTGTAACACTTGCAAATGAGCACACAGATATTGCACTTGATTTTAGGCAGAAGTGACAATTTATATGTAAATAATCGAATCATTATATATATATATATATATATATATATATATATATATATAATGTGTGTACTGTAGAGAGTGAGACAGATTTGGGAGTGAAGTGTTAAGGTTTATTAATCCTTATAAGTAAATAGTCCATACATGTTTCGGGATTTTTCCCATCATCAGTGGTGTGTGCTGTGTGAGTGTGTATTAAAATGTACCATGTGGAACCAGAGTCCACTGCCAGGAGCTCTGCATTGTGGGTGAGTTGTGTTGTCAGGGCTGCTGGAGGCCTCCTGCTGAATATATATGTAAATAAGCCTTATTGAAACAAATTTTTTGTTTGAAAAAGATTTTAGTTTTTGAATTGCTTAAAGATAAGACCTGCTTCATATTCTAAAAATTATTTTCAGAAACTTTTTGCTTTTCTGTTGACAGTTATTTCATATCATTGTTCTTTGCAGATCTTTGCCAACCTGTAAAAGTGGAGAAATCCATCTTCCCAGCTTGGAACCAGTTTACCTTCTTTGAAGTTTCACCCAAGTCATTTCATCAGGTCAGTAAACATTCTCTCCCCCAAAGATTCTGATTCTGATGGAACTACTTGAAAATAATCCTTTCCCAGCAGAATACATCCAGAATGACAAATGCTTTCTATGAAATGAGATTGATTGTCTGTAACCGAGAAGAGTCATTAACGTACCAACATCTGTTCAGTCAATCTACTCTCTTGTTCACATTTTCAATTTTGAAACAATTCAGCCAGTTCATACTACGGCCTTCTCAAAAAGTTATGTGCCAATCCAGAGAAAGAGACTCTCTTTCCTCGGGGACTTACGTAAAACACCTGGAGTAAGGCTGTAAAATGAATCGTCTGAAATGTCTCCATACCAAACATGTGAAAAAGAGATTAGATTGTCCAAATGAAAATGAGATTGAGCCCTGTAGAAATGTTGAAATTTGCGTAAAAATTACCGTTCAGATTTCAACCCAAAAGAGAACTCAAGTTTTGTTTTTTTTTTGTGCACAAGAGTTCAGTTTGCTTGTAATCATGTGGTGCATTCAAAACATATGAAATAATATACGATTTGTATTTTGTTGGATTTGAACTCTCCAATACTGTTTTTTCTGAAGGTTAAAAAGCTCCTGGAGTATCTCACCCATTTAAGGAAGAGAATGAGGAATACTAATGTGGTACATATCTGAATCTTGAGGATTTTGTAGTTAATAGATATTTATCCTTAATCATCAATAACCCAGATGTCTCTGTTTTATTGATAAATGTATATCTTCATCGCATCATCTTAACTAATTATATATAGATTTGTGGCTTTCTCAAAATTTACATCAGTCCTTGGTCACAAAAAAACAAGGTTTAATACTTATCAGCCTCTCTGATATACAAAAAGAAAAGATGTTTGAAAAACATTTAGATTTGTGAATGAAGACCCAGAATCTCTTTACTGAGAATTTGTTTTCTATTTGACACTAAATGGTTACTACATAGATATCTCTGCAGTTAAACTACCTTTTTTTTGTATGTTAGTTTTAAATCATAATCTCTTGGGTTGTTATAAACACAAACAGAAAGCGTTCAGATCTATTGAGATTCAATGTTGAGAATCATAACCCCACTCCCCTGAGGATGGCCGGGGAGCTTCTAGGGGAGTCTACGGACGTGCTCCCCCAGAAAATTTTCATAATGAAGTATCCAAGATTGGCTAAAATTGTGTTTCAGGGAATATTGGCTATTGAAATTGTTGCTTAGAAATCTTTTTCAAAATGTTTTTTTTTTTTTTTTTTTAATATTTTACAAGGAAACATTCCTATTTCACCTTTGATACTGTTGCTGAATGTTGGCTGTAAGATTACCTCTTTCATCAAAGATGGGATTTTTTATCCTTTCAGAAATCTTAACCAATTCAGTAAATCTAGATGAATCTAACTCCTTTTATAAAATACATGATAATTTACCTTTCATGCGTGTAAATGTGTGAGAGTATCAAAGTGCCTGTGTCTCCTGGAAGGTCTGAACATTTCTCAGAAAAGGTTAAAAACTCAGACTTGCTTCTTGATTCCCTGCCTTGTCCTTTTTATTAGTTACCAATCTTCTCTCTTTCCATTCATTCGATTCATGCTATACTCTCCTTAAATCTTATTTCATTTTTAATGATTACTTGATACAATTTATTCCATTTTTCAGGTGGCTGAAGTGTTGTCAAAAGAAAAAACTCGCCTTTCTGTTTCTGGTTGGTTCCATGGGCCCAACATCCCCAGACCCCCAGCCCACCCACACAATAAGGTGCCACTCCTCCCTCGTCTTATATTGGAGGTAAGATTATTAGCATTCATCTCTAATTAGTTTTTTTTTTTTTTCTTTTTCCTTGTATTATTATGTGCCCCTAACATACTTGTAACAATAGTTTATTTTTTCCCTAATTCAAAGCTGACCGCATGGCCAAGTCTGAATTTAAAAGCTGTCATCTGGGACCCTTGAGATGCTGCTTTTTGATCGGTTATATAAGAACTGCTAATCTTGTATTTGAGATTAGATCAAACTTTTTAGCCTACAATTCATTTCTTGGATTACTCCTCTGCCCTCAACTGGTTTGAAGGGCAGAACGTTCAACTGCCAAAATTAAGGGGAGAGAACTCATGGCTAAGAACACGTTCGAGGACGTTGCTTGTTATTTTGCCGGTTACAACAAATCAGCCTTTCAAAATATGAAGAAAAGTGTAATGAAACACTGATTGGACCTTATACTCATATAGTCCTGATTAGTATGCTTGGAAATTTTAAAACAAATTTGGCAATAATGCGTTTAAAAATTTATGTATGTGAACAATATCTTCAAGTAGTCGATAAAATGAATTGTTTTTCCCTCTAAGATTGATTCACAGAGAAGAAGGTGTAATTGCCGAAACTTAGGGAGGCGGATGTTCAATTAGTCCTTCTAGTGAGAAGGATTTTAAATTGATTCTGTTTCCTTTCTTACCGAATTCTTAGTATTTGATTTTTTATTTCACCAATCTGTCAAGTTTCGAGGTTGATCTCGGACAGTTTTTACAGAGGAGAGAGAATAATTATTCTTGGACTATTATGATAAATAAAATCTTTTGATTTTTGGCAATAGTAGAATGAATCCATTTCCAGATTTTTACTTCTTGTACAATCACGTTGTACTATTTTTGTTGAGGTTGGCAACACTGTAAACAAAAACAGAAAAAAAGGTTTATTACTCACTATCTGTGATTTTCTTTTCACTTGTAAGTTTTGACTATTTGTATTAAAATCTGTCACTGAAGACAGTACTGTTTGTTTGCTTTCCAAGACAGACTTGCTTTACAATTGGATCAACACTTCTTACCTTGACTTGGAAGTCCAAGCAGAGATCAGAGAGAAATTTGAGTTGGAATCTGAAATACAACTTCAAGATTTCTTGAAGGTAAGTGTCATCTTTTATTGTCTAATCAAACTATTGAGCTATGAAATATAATTATTCATTACTGAATTCCCTATCGGAAAGAATTACAACATTTTATCTTAGGAGTACAAATAGAGCTGTTTATTAGAAGCACTGATAATCTTATCAAAATCCTTCAGTGCAAAACACTTTATTCAAAATTAGTCAAAAATTCATATTAGCTGTTTATATCAATGTATTTATAACAACAAATGTAAATTGTTCCAGTTTTTATATCTTTTGCTCAATGTTATCAGTCAGTTATTAATATCTAAAAGTGATCACAATAAGAGGTTTCTTTTGTATATAATTATATTTATACACGTGTTTAACTTGAATACGTGATACATAGTTCTTATCTAACTCAATGTGAAATACAATGACATTTTTGAGAAGAATTTCGCTTTGAGATAAATTTTTTGATGAGACAAGATAGAATCTGATTCAGGCCTTTCGATCAGTGGATGGAGAAATTTTTACAGAAAAAAGAGAAAAAAGATCTCCTTTATCCAAGATAATTCCTTCTGAGAAGAAAGTGGTAGTCAAGTCGGATATGCTGAAGATTATTACATGAAAAGATTCTTTGGAAGAGAAAATGAATGAAATTGAAATAAACTCGTGAAGAAGCAGATTATCTATAAAAAAAAAAAAAAAAAAAAATACATTCATTTTAAATTTTTACAATTTCAGTTGCTAAAAATGAATTTCTGATTATTTTGTAACCAGGGAAACATTTATTTTCTATCTCTGGATTCTGTCTAAGATTTTGAGAAGTCATTATCATTCTAAGTTTTTTTTTATTATTATTGACCTCATTCTATGTGTTGCTTTTGATGTTTCTGCATTCGGACGGACCACTTATAACTTGTAAGGAAAGTGATGGATCTCTTTTCTACTGAAAAAAGGCTAGCAAAAGAAATTGAGGCTAATATACTAACCACCTAACTCCTTCTCTACAGCACAAACCACCTGAACCCACAACTAAATCCATCACCCTTTCTAGCAGTCGTAAAAACGATATATCGTTTTCATTGCATTTGTTAAAGCAATGAGTCTTCACAGCCGACTCAATACAACGTGGACGACATTTCCATTCTTGTTGAATTCATATTAAATACTCTCAAGTAATATCTGGTCAAAGTAATAATCTGCATTTGATGCATTAAACAAATTTTTACCTTTTAAGATTACAAGATTGGGTAAAAATTTGTTTTTGAAATGCTTGTAAGCATAATATACAAACTCTCTAACACAATACTCTAACTGTAGTCATTTTTTTTTAAGTACAGTTCCTGTAAAAAAGACAATACTCTAAACATTTATTGGCTAATGATTTTATCAAGTCAATAGTAAGCCTGTTTCTTTCATCTCCTTGTTTTGTTATATCTCTCTTTGAAATTGATCCGTGTGTTTGGTATCTGTGAGAACTAATTCTAATCAAGCATTAGGCTTTAGGTAGAAGTTTTCTTTCCCCTCTTTTCGCCTCCTTTAAAAGATCCGTTGCTTTCAGTTGCTCGTGGCATCCTCAAAGGTTGAGGCGAACAAAGAAACGTTTTTTTTTATGTGGTGAAGGAGTCTTTTGAGAAGAAAAAGAATAATGTGTCTCTCACTTTTTGTTTGCAGCCTCAAAAATACAATGAAGTGAATGCAGCATTCCAAAGTAGCCAACTCGAATGGATCCACTCTGGCCCAGCCAACAGACGGTAATCATTTGATTTTTACCAAGCTTCACAACAAAGTGGGTTGGAAGATTGTGTTAGGATCCACTTGCCTAGAAAATTAACATTCAAAATCCAGTGGTGGTAAAATATGAGAGGCAAAGGGAATGCAATTTGGGAAATACAGAGGTTTAAAAAAAATCAGGGCTAGGGTTATTTATTGTTTCTAAAAATGAATGATATCTTTACTTTGCTTCTCAAATTAGACCCTTCAAAATCCTGTTTTTTGGGGAAGGGAGCTTTACCTGTGTTTGTGGGAAGTATGCAATTACCTGCCAATACTGCATCTTAGTTTTGTATCATGGATATTCTACCTGGAATTCATTGCTCATTTCAAAACGGCTTCTTGAGATTGTCATTAATCTGTCGATTTCTTTCGTTTACTTCTGCGGACAAGTTGGAGAGGTGTATGTATTGGGTAACATCTGTCCATCCTTACACTATCTCCGAAAGTACTGAATGGATTTCGATCATATTTTGCGGAAGGGTGGGCAATGGGGATAAAAAAGAGGTGGTTAGATTTAGGGGTGGATCCAGGGATTTTTTTTTTTTTTTTTTTTTCTTGATTGAAATAATTTTCTGTTTTTAAAATTCTGTTGTGTAAATCCAACAAGTATTCCAATTGTCTGTAATTCCTATCTGGATATGATTAACTGACTATATAATTAGACCATTGACTAAACGTTTGATACCAGTTCAAGCAGTTCATCTGCACTTTTGACACTAATTTATTTGGTATTGAGGATTTTTTTTAATCTTGAGTTCAACTAAAGCTTAGTTGCAAGCATCTCGACTTTAAACCAGTTTTTCATTTTCCTACCCTTAACAATTTTTGTGTACCCTTTATTCTGCAACATTAGTGTGATATTGCAGTGACAACATACCAGGAATTGATAAATGGTACAGTGTAGCAGCCATTTTGAATGGCTCGAGAACCAGTTTCGCAGCCTTGGCATCCAATGGGGGCGGGGTTACTGTGTCTCATTCACAATAACTTACTTGATCCAATCTTCACATCCTGTGCTAAGTTTTATGGCAAAACATTATGTCACCCAGATCAGTCAGATCCCCTACTGGTCTGATTAGGTACCCTATGATTTCTGGCTTTTCTCTAAAAGATTCAGGATAGTGGATAAGATTAAGGAGAATAGGACAAAACAGTTGATGACAATCCTGAAAAGGGACATCGCAGACTGTCTTAAAAAGTGAAAGGAACTCTGGAATAAGTGAGTGAGGGTCTCATGGGAGCCCTTTGAAAGGGACTAAAGTGCCATCACCCTAGGTAGGCTCCTTTTTTTTTCTTTTTTTTTTTTTTTCTTTTTCTTTGATATTAAAAGGCTGAATACTTTCCACATAGACCCCCATATGAATGTTACATTTTACTTTCTAAATAGAATTTCTGAGATTGGTAAATACAGAATCTTTTCCGTTTCCTTGCAGAAATATCTATCCTGCCAATGAAGACACATTCCCTGACGTGATCCGCGAGTGTTTGCGGCTGTTACGATCAGAGATAATGTTTTTGCTCCTCTCCAATCTGACGGGATTGAAGCTTCACAACGAGGCTGCCATCAGCGATGACGAAGATGACCAGGAGAAGGAGCAGAAACGTCCTCATCGAAAACTGACGGACGTTAGGAATGATAAACTGAACGCTGCTGGATTTCACTTGGATAGTGATTCTCATGGAGAGCAAGAGATCACGGCGCGTGCGGAGAAACCCGCCGAGGTTGGGAAAAGCTCGCTAGAGGATAATCTACCGGGATCTGTCTCTGCTGAAGCCGAAAAGACCTCACCCGAAAATATAAAAGAATCGCAACCAGACACAAATTCTACAAGTTCTGAAGAGATAATTCATCAATCATCATCCAATGCTGAGTTGTCAGGTGAGAATAAGTGGGAAATTAACTCTTTTTTTTTGTTTTTGTTTGTTTGGTTGGTTGGTTGGTTGGTTTTTTTCTCCCTTTTTTCTTTTCTCCCCTCTTTTTCTTTTCTCCCCTCTTTTTCTTTTCTCCCCTCTTTTTCTTTTCTCCCCTCTTTTTCTTTTCTCCCCTCTTTTTCTTTTCTCCCCTCTTTTTCTTTTCTCCCCTCTTTTTCTTTTCTCCCCTCTTTTTCTTTTCTCCCCTCTTTTTCTTTTCTCCCCTCTTTTTCTTTTCTCCCCTCTTTTTCTTTTCTCCCCTCTTTTTCTTTTCTCCCCTCTTTTTCTTTTCTCCCCTCTTTTTCTTTTCTCCCCTCTTTTTCTTTTCTCCCCTCTTTTTCTTTTCTCCCCTCTTTTTCTTTTCTCCCCTCTTTTTCTTTTCTCCCCTCTTTTTTTTATCATCAGAAGTCCTTTTATAAAACTGACTGATGGAACCCAGTAGTATTGGCTATTGTGTATATGTTTTTTGGTTTTTTTTATACTGTCAGAAACTGTCAACATAGGTTCCTTCAGTTTTGAAGGTGGTCTGGCTGGCTGATTGCACCAAATTCAAACATTTACTCTTTATAATAACAAGATGAAACTTTTTTTTTCTTCTTCAATGTGTGTGGGGGGGTCCAGTTTGTATTGCAAGTTTATGCTAAATTGGTCCTTTAGTTTGTGTCCAGCACCATTCATGCTTGCTTTTTTGAAAATTCAGACTTTTTTTTAGTGATCACTGCCCAATAAAAGCCAACAAAAATCTGTGAAACAGTTACATGGTAAACAACTGATGATCCCAACAAGAGACAATTCATACATTGTACTATAATATCAAAGTATTGGGGAAATGGTAGGGGAAAAAACACTGAAGAAAATTACATAAATTGCATTGACAGATATTTGGTGACTCAAGTAACCAAAAAATCTATTCAAGTTTTTTAATGTTTAGTGCTTAAAGCTGTAGAGTTTTCTAAACACATATATTAGTTTGAATAATGTTTTTTACAATGTTATATCATTGTAAGAAAAATTTTTGAATCACTGCAAGTGGCATGTATCTAAATATTTTTTTTATATTTTGCATCCAAGTATCATGACATTCTCATTGTCGATCTTTCCAGTCGGAACGGTTTAGAGGAAGTGTTTTCACTTCTTGTATTAGTGAAGCTGTTTCAAAATTTTACGACAAAAGGATGTTCGGACTATCCTCATCTTGGTTGTTTTTCATACAACATTTCAGCCGTTGTACTCTACGGCCTTCATCAGGTATCACCTGGTAAGTGTGGGGAAGTAATGAACCGAACCCTTTATTTAACCGACAGGGTTATATTGACCGCACTCCCCTCTTAGCATTAGTGGTATTATTATTGTCTCACACTGGGATTGAACCTAGAACCATCAGATTATTTGCAGTAATTTTGTCTGATTCTGTAACCACTACACTATGAGGATAATCCGAATAATAATACCTCATCTCAAAAATTCAGAGATATACTAAAAGGATGTTTTTATAAAACTCGTGGTTGTAAATCTGATGTCAGTGAACCAACCTCGCATTCCCTAGACTTCTTTACCTCTTACAATTAGATTTACTCCCCCCTTAAGATGCTTCCTCGGATACTGTGAATGACAATTTTACTTTGTCACTCTATAAAATCCAGATCTCTTTCACATCCAACACACTTGAATATTGTTGATAATCTTTGAATACTTATTTCACTTCTTCAGCCAATGACGATTCAGTTGCATCTACCAGTTCCCATTGTAATGCCCGCTGCAGTTATGATGTACGTCTATGGAGGCACGGCTGCTATACGCTTCTGCAGGACACAGATGCTGAAATGGCAGATTACGCCCTGGATGCCCTCCTCTTTTTTGGATGTGAAAGTAAGTTTCATTTTAAACGTTTCGCCACTTTCCGATCACGTTGGGCTAGACATTCACTTGACTCAGATAATATCGAGTTACCTCCCTTACATTTACTCAAAGCTGCTTATTTCCATTGCCTGGTTTTAAATACAGTTGACTTTTTTTTTTTTTTTTTTTTCTTTTCAAAGATTTATCAAAGCAAATGTAAATTTCAATTAAACATATCGAGTCCAGCACCTTACTGCATATCATTTCAAGTATGTGTGTATAAATCAGACTCATATATTATATATGTATATGTATCAAAATCAAAAGACAATCTAATGAAACACCCATGTACTGTGTATCTTTCTTTCACTACAGTAACATTAAACCCCCTTCCCCGCCTTATGACCGGCTCAACAAAATACATTTATACCCCCCCCCCCAATCGAATCTCATTGAAAATATTGTACCAATTCCATTTCAGCTAAAAGCACTGTTTTTCAAAGGGGGAGATCAATCTCTTCTCCTGGAGAGACGTGTTGAACACACAATGAAATACTGTGTCCCCCCCCAAGTTGTTTTTTGTCTTTCACTATATTTGCTCTGACAAACTCAGTCATTATTATAAAAAGTCAGTGAGCAGTTGCTGATCTTTTGGGGTAAAATCATTTCTATCAAAATACTATATAACTGTTCACTGATAGACATATTCAGAAAATACTGTCTCCGCGACGCCCACCATAGAGAGATGTGGCAAATCCTTGGGAAGGGCTTCCAATTATATAATATATATATATATATATATATATATATTGGAAACCCTGTAATTTTATTTTTTTTCATTATTTATATATATATATATATAAGAAATAGATATATATTATCTGATAGAATGGATATAATTTGTGTTATATTATATAGAAACATTTATTTCAAATGCTCTCCCGTCATGATACAGTTAATGTATCACTAGGCTTAGACAACATAAATAAGATGAACAATTAAAGAAAATGGGGCTGCTGCAGGAATCGAACCTGTGACCAATTCCTGTAGCAGGCCCATTTTCTTTAATTCTTTATCCTATTTACATTGTCTAGGCAAAGTGATATATTAACAGTGAAATGTCTGGAGATCATTCCGAACGAGAGTTTCTACATAATATAACGCAATTTATAATCATATATATATATGATTTCAAGTTCTACTCTAACTTGACTTGATGTATCGAGCATTTTATGAAATAAACCCATAACGCAACGGATATTGTATTACTGATTTGTACTTCAGTGTTTATATATTCGTCATCTCAAAACTTGGAACATTTGAGATTATACCTCATTCAAGCATAAAACATTTGATACTCTTATATTCAATTATATTGTAACATTGAACCAACACTTCCAAGTACTGTACTCAAAATATTTAATCGGAATTCGCTCAGATAAATCTTTTGGGTGGGGGAAAAAAACAGCTGTTGTAGTATGAACAAAATCCAATAGAAATTTGCCGCAGTTAGAGTAAATGTAAGGGAGGTAACTTGATATTTACTAAGTCAAGTGAATGTCTGGACCCGCATAATCGGAAATTAGGGATTTTCAAAAAATCAGAAATCTCTCATTCTTTGATAAAATATGACACTGGTTGTAGATTTGTGAAGGGAAGTAAAATAGCAATATTGTTTACATTACAGTGAATTGGTTAATGTGAAACAAAGTGTTTGATACCCTATAACCCATGTAGATGTTAATGTAATAAATCCTTATAATGATATATAATCATCTTTTTTGAGCCTGCCTTTTAAAAACTACCTTGGAATGTTGGATTGTAACCCTGATAAAGAGCGTCTTTGTGTAGATTTGGATCAGAATTCATTTTTTTCTGATTCAGCCTGTTTTCAGAGGCACCTTAAGGACAACCACGTATTTAAAATGAATTTCGAATATCTCTTGGTTTTAGTTTGACCCTCCTCAACTTTTTTTAGAACCCTTGAAATAAACATCATATCTGAAGGAAACCCTGCATAAAAATATATATATCAAGCTAACGATTCAATAGTAAAATTAATGTGTACTGTAATTAACCTTTAGCCTACAGTGTACAGGAAGAGTTTATATATCTGTTCATTTTGGTAGATATTCAAAGATACTCTGTTTTTCCAATCCCCACTCACTCAAAAGAGATCTAGTATGAAAAGATATAAAACGGAAGTCATTTTCTTGGAGGAAATATTGATAATCTTAGCTCACCTTTCATAAAAGTAATGGTTTCTTGAATTTAATATTTTTATATTTTTCATAAGTACTCAGAATTTTTCCTTGAAGAAAAAAAACGAAATTTATCATTGCCAAAAAAATTTTTTTTAAATATGACTGTCGCTGGTCTCTCTCAGAAGGTAAAAATTCTACTGTCAAATGTCTTGAAGACGGGGACTGCTATATATGATATAATATAATCAAGTCCTCATATTAATCAAAAGTTTAAGGCTTTTTTCACATCTATTTGAAATTTTTGCAGAACCGTCCCTAACAAGCTCTCATGAAGCCTTGATTGAGAAAGGCTGTTTAGACTTAGTATAATAGCTCTAAATTTCCTCTGGTTTATACAATTCTGAATGTCTGGGTATTAAAAGAGAAAAAAAAATATGCTTGTGATGATCTACTCAAATTATAACACTGAATTCTCATGAAATGGAAAAAATTGATGCCATATAATCTCCTCCTAAAACTATTTAGCAGAGATTGATTTAAGCATTATTCTAAAATTATGATATTGATTGTACAATGCTTGATTCCATTTAGTCACTACTCCTTTTATTAGACCTGTATTTTTATTTTTTTTTTCCCTCTCATAATCTTCAAAGTAAACTATGTTTGAAATTAAAAAACCTCAACCTCCTGTTATCTCAAAGTCTTACTTCTCCATTCAGTTGATAACTTACTGGAGCAGAAGTGAAAAGAATTACCCAAATGCTGAGTTGATCCGAGTCCTGATAGCCTAGTTAGTCACCTCAACGTTCCTTAAAGACCAATCAGTGTAGGTGATGAGTATTCAGAAGGTACTCAATAGATTACTAAGGTTGAAATATCAAACGTCTTTGAAGGTTGTGGGCTAAAATAAATTTCATTATTTTTATATTGTCCAAGTGTGAGCACTTCCACTGCCCATACAGATGTTGATTTGTCAGAAAAATATACTAGTACTGTAATAGATTATGATTTTTATCCATTTTAGATTGGCAACCTGACTATGGCGGTTATGTATCATACATTGTGAAAGGTGAAGATGAAGAGGTTAGTATGTTATAATGACCTTCCTTATATTGAGGTACAATACCAGAGTTCAAAATAAATTTCCTCTTTCCCCAGTCCTTTTTGGATCATGAATTTATAAAAGTTTGCAATTCTGAGGCCCATATTCTCCATGTGATCCAAAGGTTTCAACAGCAGAAGTTTGCCAATCATTTCATTGATTTTATTTTGTATTATAAATTCCAATCCTCTCAATATAGAGCCAGTATTTATCCATATTGGTAAGAGTTTTCAAGTCCAAGCTCAGCTCAATTCACTTAGTATGATCCTTGAAAAGAAGGGTGATCCTTTCTATAGAGCTAGCAATATTGCTTTATTTTTGCATGTCATACTCCAATGATTGGTCAAGAATTACCTCATCTTGACACGGTACTGTGGGAATGTCAAATGTTTTCTCAATGTATATTGTTGCATATTACTCAATGGTATGTTACGCCTTGAATTATATCAAAATAAAATGCCTACTTTCTTGAATTCATTTTCATTGTAGCACCTCAAATCTTAATCTTTAAAATTGATTAAAAATTACTGCTTCTAATGAAGACCATTCTCTTCAATTGCTGGTACATTTTTTCTGTTATGGATTTTGAAAAGTTAGTAATTACTAATGACTAATTTCTTCTTCTCCGCTTTCCATTTCCAGCTTCTAACCGTCAGCCCAGCCCACAATTCTTTGGCTCTTGTCTATCGTGACAAGGAAACGCTGCGCTTTGTCAAACATGTCAATCATCAAATCACCCAGATGCCACATCAAAGATTTTTTGACATTTCATTCATTTATTATGAATAAAATGTGTTAAGTAAAAAGAAAAAGTTTTTCATTACTTATTATAGAGATATTAATTTTGCCTTATGCTCAAGTTTCAACTCTTTTAGCTCCAACTTTTGTAATCACGTATATATATATATATATTCCTTGACTCAATTTAGTGGCATGGGGAAAGCCCCAGCTCATTCATGAAATATTCATCTTGATATCTAGGAGGTTGTATCATTTGGTTAAAATAGTTATTTTCTGGAATCTTCCACAAGACTTCATAAATTGTAGATTCCAGTTTTAAGCCTTTGATGTATTTAATAAGTGCAGTTGGTATGAAAATGAGAGATTATTGATCGTCCCCAATATATATGGATTTACTTTTTTTCTCTGTATTTCATGGCACGATTGAAAAAGCTTCGTGGATGTCATATGCATACTTACCCCTGTTATGATCACTTCAAGACTTGGGCCTTCTACATAACTATAACCAGCTGATAACATTAAGTATTGCATATCAAAAGTGAAACAATTTACATTCAGTGTTCAAGTGAATGATTTTATATGAAATTTTCAACTTTTTTTTTTTTTTTAATGTTTGGGACCAACTGACTTTTGATTACAATAATTGTTTAAATAACATTATGCATTATTGAGATACACTGGAAGCTGTTTACTCATTATAACTACCTACATTATAAAGATAGTATTTTCACCAGATTATATATTTCAGCAAAAGCCTGACCCATGAGGATTTTCAATTTTTATTGGTCACTTATGCAAATGGTTGAATTTTCAAAGCATCTTAGTTTGGTCTTTTTTTCTCAAATGAATCATGAAAACAATATCAAAGATAACAAGTCTGAATATATAAGAAAACAAAACTTTGAATTTAAAGAATTGCTTTATTGCAAAAAACAAAATACCTTCAAAACAAAGGAAGACCAAAATATTCTCTTTGCTTTTATTTTCTCCACAGTAAAGTCATACATACGATAATTGATAATCATACCGACACTAGTGCACTCCCTCAGAGCACCCTAGTGGCCTGCTGGGCCCATCGGCTATTAATTAAAAGTAGTGTTGGGTTTTGTGCATGTAATACGGCTTTTAAAACACAAACTAAATTAATTAGCTCTTCCCTGCACATAAAGTTGAATAGCAACCCCGAAATTTTTTTTGGCCACTTTCTCTGCATATACCTCGTCTAATCCTTTAAGTTTTGATCTCTTTTTGAGGCAAAAGGCTTCATTTAGGCCTCTGGCAGGAACTAGCTGAAATTCCATTTTTTTTTTTTTTCCAGTTAGTGGTTCTTAACAACTAGCTGATCTTTTGGTGAGTCCAGTAAGTCTCCAGTATGACTTGTTAATACTTTTAAAGCATTGGTACTGATTTGAAAACACAGCAAGGGTTAAATCATAAAATTAAATTAAATTATCCCTTAGTCATTGGAAGAGCAAATTTTTATTTTTTTTAAGTAACTTGAATTAGTTCAACTTCATTTGTTTATTGTTGCTTTATATCCCAACAAACAGCATGAAATTAAAAAAAAAAAAAATAGCTTGGTTGCTGGGAGCAAGGCTTGAACTCGCATCCCAGGATGCAACAATAAGATGGAGTAAAATCTAGAGATAAAATATTAGTAAAAATACGTTTTTAAAATTTTAAAATAAATTCTGGAAGTAAGTACAAAAATCGGTGCAGGTATTGGTATAAGATTAAAGCCAGAAAAATCCTCTCATTTTTCAGTTTCAAAAATCTTACATTCATAGACTTTCCATCAGTTTAAAGCCCATTCGAAGTAGCAGGTTATGTTCTCTAGATAATTGCAGTAAAACTAAAAATTAAAACCAATTAATAATCGTTATCAACTTTTCATTCCCTAATATTAAGTTGTATAATCTACATCTAAAGACAGAGTTACTTCCCTTACACTGATTCAGTTAAGAACCAGTATGCTTACACGTTTTGCAACCAGTGCACAAAGAAAATGAATGTACGCACAAAATTTTAGCTACCCACAATTACGTAGTGATTAGTATTATACCTATAAGTACAATACTATTATATTATAACTATACTTATTGAAAACGATGTCCTAAATTCCAGCAGATTTATTAAAAAATTATCTGTTAATTGATAGGTCTTATTAATTTCATCTAACCATTGCATCATATTAAAAAAAAATATTCATTGAAGTATCATTTTATGGAGTAACAAACAGAACAAATTTCAAAATAAGGAATAAAATCTTAAACTAAATATGTTACTCTGTAGAAAGCAGTCCTGTTTTTAATGAGAGATCAGCTGTGCCCAAATTATCTAGAAACGATTCAAAGTTTACGTTTGCACAAGCATTTAGTGCAGACATACTTTTGTCACTAGGAAAATTAGCACAGCCCAAGATTTTCACACACACCGATGAATATTGGTAGCAGAATT
This sequence comes from Thysanoteuthis rhombus, assembly GCA_963457665.1. Classification (NCBI taxonomy): domain Eukaryota; kingdom Metazoa; phylum Mollusca; class Cephalopoda; order Oegopsida; family Thysanoteuthidae; genus Thysanoteuthis; species Thysanoteuthis major. The sequence continues at coordinate 33,727,563 of OY735217.1, read as the reverse complement.
AAACTTTTTCAAGCATAAAAGAATCAGATGTAGAGGCAATGAAATTCATTTACAAAATCAAAGAATGTTATGAGAACCTTGCAATATAAAGTGTTATCTCCAGGAAGACATTAAATGACTAAAAATAACCCCTCGGAATTTTCCATGGGGGTTCAAGAACTCAACCAAATTTAAAACAGATACTAAAGGAGAGGGGGGGGGTAGGCTCATAGCCGAGAGGTAACAAGAGGCGTTCCTACCTCAAAATGAGGGAAGACAAATTAGTAGGTAAGAGGGTGGTGCTGAAGTCACATAAGAGGTTTAAATCAATCATATTTTTCTATTTTAATATTGGTTTTCCTCTTCTCAAAAATATGAAGGAGCCTCTGGGAATTCATCATGGAAGAGTACGATAACAAACTAAAATAATAGAATTTTACTTTTTGTTTGTTAATCGTTAATGATAACCCAAAGAGCGTAATTCCTGATATTTGAACGTGTGGATACCGCCATCTTAGTCGATTCGTTGTACCTTTTCTAGAGTTGGGTTCTCGTAGTGATCCTTCATGAACAAGGTGACCCCGTTGGGGTTCTAACTGTCTGGGAGCTAAAAAAAACTAGAAAGAATAAGGGGCCTAGGACAACATATCCTTTGAAAGTGATTAAATTCTGTTTAGATATTTCATTTGTTTGAAAAAAAAAAAAAAATTTTTTTTTATTTAAATCGTTAAAATTTCACAACTTTTGCACCACCCTATGTAACATAGTATGGGGTCAAATTACTTTTTGAGTCCATTTCAAAATTAAGATCTCTCATAAAATTTGGCTTTTCAGTTCGCCCTTCATACAAGTGTAAAACCAGTGGATCTTCAGAGCAACTAGGACTCAGTAGTTAGCACAATGTATAAATAATGTTGATAAATGACATGAAAAAAAAAAAAAAACATTGGAAGTTTGAGCAGACAATACTGTTAAATGAATGGTTTGGAAGATTAATTATTCTGAAATACGTTCTCCAATCAGGGCGAGCAGAAGATCTTCATAATCTCCACTGGTGTCATCACTGATGCTGCTTGCCAATGACACACCATACAGCTTCTCATACTGCTCTCTCACCTGGACCATGTCAATCTGGAACAGGAAGGAAAAATAAATAAATTTTTTTCTTTATGAAGTAAAATAACTCATTTTCTTACTACTAAGATATTTCAAGGGCAAATTCTTTTGGCATTTTATTTAGTCTAGAAGATCTATTTCAAAATTCTCTGTAAACTCATTTTTAAACCAGGGTTTATAAATTCAACATGTCCACCATCCTCAATACTGTATACACTGATGAACCAAAACATTATGACCAGTAACAGGTGGTAAGAATGACAGCACGTCCCGGTCAGAGGTATAAAAGTAAAGAAGCCAGCATCAAGTATTTCATTCAGATGTGTTTAATGCCACAGTTATAGGCAAGAAGAAAGATTTGAATGACTTTGATAAAGGCCCAATTGTTTTATGGAAGACAAGGTTAGAGCATTTCCAAAACAGTACAGCTTGTGGGGTGCTCATGTTCAATTGTGGTGAGTATCTATTGGCAGTGGTCAAAGGAGAGGGGAAAAAAATCACCAACTGCCAACAAGGCATTGGGTGGCCAGCATATGGGAAATGAACAGAGGCTTTCCTGCTAAGTATGAGCCTACAGGAGGGCTACTGTGGCACAAATTGCAGAGAGCTCTAATCAAGGTGAAGGAAGAAATGTGTCACAATACACAATATATCGATTCTTGTTGCATATAAACCCAGAGTTATCACCTTACAATGTAGATTCTCAGGGTGAGTGAGAACACAGATTGCACATTATTACTACTACTATGATGATGTGTGTGTGCAGAAGGTTCCATGACTCTTTTCTAAAACCAGAGACTGGATACAAACTTGGAAACCATTTTTTTTACTGGAAGCTTTTGCACGCACCTCATAAGTCACAAATTGGACTGAAAATTGCTTTATCCTCGAAGTTAAAGCATTTTAACAGTATTTCATAGACAAACATCTCAGTACAAAGCATCATTTTTTGCTGATACGATAACCAATGTACTAACAGAGTAATTCAAACATTATAATAAAGATGGTTTTTTTCTAAATCAATAAAAATGCCTGCATATTTCTCTTTAACATATCCTTTGGGGCAGCAAAAAAGAGAAAAGCTACAAATTGTCTTTATTCAATGGCTGTACAGTTTCTACAAATGATAACTGCACAGAATACCAAATTTTGTCCAATTCTTTATACAGAATGCAAGAGGAATTTTTGAAATAAGAAATCCTTGGCTTTGAGAAAAGCTAATATTTCAGGCAGTGGTTGATAACACTGTGCAAGGTTTTTTTGTCAATCTCCAATACAAAATCTGGAGTAGACTTTATTTCCTTACCTTGAAAATAACACTCACCAAAATTAAGGGGTGCAAAACGTACCTACATTCCCTCATAATAATTTGAATTAACGACCAACTGAGAGTAAGGCAGCCTGCTGGCAGAGCTAAATTGATAATACTGACAAAAATTCACTACACAGATAAGCACAGGCTTATTTTATTCTAATAAATAAATATATTTTCTCTTCCGTAGGAATAGAGCACTCTGGTGGATGAGGAGTTTCTGTGTAAAATGAATATATCGCTTAAATTCAGCCTTACTGACCACCCAGTTCCGTAGTCCAGAGGTAGGATATCGGCCTCCGGGTCCGATGTTAGGGTTTTGATTCTGCCTCGCGGTACTGGATGGGATAAAGTATATAGCCACACTCAAGAGATGTAATACATCGAAACAGCTGTCTGTGGATGACACAATATATATATGTATTTATATATATATAATACAATAGTGGCAGTAATCATCTCCAATCTGAATAGAAGTTGGAATGAAGCTTAACCCTGCAGCAGCCAAGCATGTTCACTTTTTTTTTTGTTATTCTTGGGTAATAAGTGTTATTTTCTGATCGATTACATCAAAAAAGTGTAGAAAATGTCAGTCATTCCCTTAAAACTTTGCTTTTGTGACCAGATAATTTTAAATTTACTTATTTTCATTTGGACAACGGGTAAATTTGCAGTGGCAATCCTAATCCCGTGAATTAATGAATGTCACTTTCCTGGTCAAAAGGGCTAAGTTTGAAGGGAATAATATCCTTTATCAATACTTCACGTAAGCAATTAGAAAATAACACTTACTACCCAGGAGCAAAGTTTGTGTTGAACGATGTAATCTTTTAGTAGAAACATCCAAGATGACATCTTCTAAAGTCAATTCCTTATGGGACACTCACCTCAGATCTTGTAATGATGATACGAATCAAGTTTAAATCTTTTGTACCAAGCCCCTTGACACATTTATGAATCCGTTGAGCAAAATATTGTGGTCTGCCTTTAGCCATGGCAACTGAAATGACAAATCAAAACTGAATAATCGTACATACGGAGAGAAGGTTATTATGCTTCAGAAGTAGCATTGTGCATACTTATTGCTTTTATTTACAAAAAGGAATGGTTTTACTTATTCATTAATACCAGTGAACTTCAAAATCAGGCTATTGTTATTGCACTTGATATGTATGCACTCACACCACGCATACATAACCAAAAATCCAGCCAGCAGCTGCTTTGTTGGATTCTCCTTAATCTCGTCCATGATTTGAAATCTCTTTTGGGGGGAAAAGTCAGAAGTCACAGAGCCAAATCTTGACAGAAATGGGGGGGGGCTGACTGACCTGTGAGGTATGATGTTCTGCAAAACAATGAACAGGCTCAGTTATAGTGAATGCAAGCATACTCAATTGTGTCTCACTGCCGATTGAGTAACACTACAGGAGAGTGTTCACACATGCATAATAAATGCCAAGTTGCATCAAAGCCGTGCAACTGGTTCCAGAGATATTTGATATGGCTGAATACTTTCCAGACATACCTTGTATGTGAGGATTGAAGCATCAAAATTTCTATGAAGCAAACCAAAACACGTTTTTTATATAAGGGATTGCAGGAAATGATGAAATGTCAAAATATTTTACAGATGATTTTTGCTGGAAACAGACATTCATTTTTAATCCAGTTATAAAATTAATATGCTTTCTTCTTGCTGGCCTCAGCATCCTGAAGTGGTGGTGGAATTGTATTCAGCAGTTTCACACAATTCCAACTGTCTGATGGAAGATGCAAAATCATCATCAGCCATTGAAGTTCATTGTTTGACAGGCTTTCCTGATCGTCTGTTGTTGCACATGTAAGACATGGAGAATGATGGGGCCCGATCCTTCCACACTGGCCCATAAAGTGTTTGAAGAGGCAGAGTGATCTTGATCAGGCAGCTCAGTCCCGGGCCACCTCGATAACATAGATGTACTCAGTCCAGTCCTAGATTTCTTCACTACATGTAAGCTTTTTGCTTATATCTGTTTATGAAAAAAATGTTTCCTTAGTGCTTCAAAAATGACGTCTACTTTCTTTGATTGATAGAGATTACCGATTCCTCAGAGCTTAAAAAAGGACACCTATTTTCTATTGTCAGACTCCTATTAAGCAACAAATAAACAAACACACTTTGATTACATCTGTTAGAGATTATCGATTCCTTAGAGCTTCAAAAAAAGACATCTGTTTTCTTTGATTCTCAGACTCCAAATTAACATGAGAAATACAAATGAAAGAATTTACCAATTCCAAGGTAAGCCTTTTCCAGATCACCACTAGTTTCGCTCTTAATTGCTTCTTCCAGTTCATGTCCGGAGATTTCCTTATAAAACTCGATGATCTTCTTAATGTGACCAAAACTGCGGCTACACAGAATACAATCAAACTTGGATTCATCTGTCCCCAGCCTGCCTTCACCGGCCTACAAAACAAGAAGTCAATGTGTTAAAAAAAAAAAATAAATAAATAAATCTTCCTCTTGATTATGAAACCTGAGTATCGAATTAACATATATATATATATATATATATATATATATATATATATATATATATTCAAATGATGACAAGATGAAAACAAAACCATCCAAAACTTGGCATCACAGTCAGTAACTGAACAACCTTAGCATCAAGGTTAGAAGTAAAGTAAAACAAAACTCTCATCAAAGAATAAAAATGATCAGAGTATATTCTATTTATGACATCACAATGTTTATTTAGATGAAGTCAAGAAACATCTAGATTCTTGATACTCCCATGCAATCAAAAAAGCTTTCATCTATTATCAAAGAGAAAAATTTTTTAGAAGGGGGTTAATTGAGTATTGCTGCCAAATTTCAAGTCAGTAGACAAAACAGAGTGCTGGAACAAACAAATAAACATACATACATATATATATATATATACATATATATATACATATATATATACATATATATATACATATATATATATATATATATATATGGGAGTATATGGGGAATTTATGTGTAAATAAATATATTGCTTAAATCCAGCCTTACTGACCATCCATTTCCGTGGCTCGGAGGTAGGATATCAGTCTGAAGCGAAGGTTTCAATCCTGCCTCGTGGTACTGGATGGGTTAATGGAAAGTCTATAGCCAAACTGAAGAGATGTAATACATAGAAGTTGTGGATGACTCAATAATATATATATATATATATATATATATATAAATGGATAGACCCTTCACCACCTTTGGTGGCTACAGTTATTCAATTAGCCTTTTATATGCTTCAAACAGTAGGCATAATAACCGAGAAAACCTGTAATTGATTGAAAAGGTGAATATGTGTGCTGATGGCATTTATTTTCAGATTTACACCACCAATTTTTTTGAAAGACTGACCCACAAAATTAGAATCAGTAATGAATTATTCCAGATGATAATGAATTTATTCAACATTTTTAATTTGAGTTTTCAACTTTTAACTTGAGTTTTGTGGTGCACAATACATCCTCTGCTGAACTGCTGCCAAAAGTTTAAGAAAAATGAAATTATATAATTTCCTTTAATAATGACTTAATAACTATAAACACAGAATCAAATCCCCTAATCATCCCAGTCTTCTCCCCGTAGAACTACACTTCCACTCACTGCCAGACATAACTTTTCTACAGACACTACATTCACAATCATTGGAAAAAAAAAATACACCAACAGACACAACAAAAATTCTAGATAGACATGAAGATAGGAGGATTAACAAACTTAGAACTCTCTCCCCTAATGGATTTAACACTAAACTTAACAACCCTAACGACACCAATCTTGAAAATAATCCTCCCACTAATAACAACCTCACATTCACACACCCTACCCACCTCCACGTATATTCAATATTTGGAACTTCACAGTCACACAAACCCTTACCTATAAAAACTATTATATGGTATTCATTTGTACAACTCTTAGCCATCAGACTTTCTATGACCATTAAAGATACAGAATATGAAGTTCCTTGACCCCATGACCCCACCATCCAACCTACCCACACACTCTAATACTAAACCACCACTAAACAACCTAGACAGCTTAAGGCCTTTCCAAGATCTACTACTGCTGCTGCTACAATTATATACTGCAACAGACCAAGACAGACTTCACCACAGACAGAACAAAGTCTCATGCATCATGATGACCCTAAAAGAATCCTCTTCCTTAATTTCCAATATCACTTCCAAAGCAAATCATCTGATGTTAAGTTAATTTTCTACAGAAACCTTTTATCCACTGAAAGGTACACACATACCAAAGATGGAAGCCCCTCCTGAAACATGTATTGCACACTAATTAACTCATTTATTGATTAATTGATAAATAAACAAAGTCTCCATTCACTCTTACTTCCTGAGTTGATCTCATTCTCTTTATTTTTTATATATATATATATATATATATATATATATATATATATATATATATATACACAAACACACAAAAAGTGATTCACAAACATTCTGGGAATTAGGGACACGAATTATAGAAAGTTTATACTTTTGATATTACCCTTCGCAAGCCAGTCTTCAAATAACCGACAGAACTTCAAAAAGGAAAATAGAAACTATGTGTTAAGGTGAGTAATTTTTTTTTATTTTTCATTGAAAATTCCCCTGAACTTTGAATAGTGTTGACTCTACTCACTCTGTACAATTCCTGGGCATCTTGGCGGGCCATTTCAAGGTTTATCTCCAGTCCTTTTGTCTCATCTCTCTTTGCATTCAATTGATGTAGAAGTAACCTCCGGAAGTCTCCACTGGTGTCACTTTCAATGTCAGCTGCAAGGGTCACACCATATTCTGGTGGAAGGAAAAAATTTTTTTTATAAATTTTGTTAAAAAAAACATTTCATTTTCAAGAGAATTATCACTTGCTAAAATAAATGTTACATTCGATAAGAGATACAAATATCGATGTTACAACACAATAGAGCAATGACCAGGTGATTATAAAGTCTAAGAATTAATTGTGGAATACAAATTTAAGAGTTCGTAAGTTAAGATACAATGCAAGATATTATAAAATGTAAAACTGTGACAGGATGGCATTACATATGAAATCTTGAATGATCTGGGGAAAAATGTTCTTCATTTAGGTAAGTGACATAATGCAGAGATGAGACAATTTCACTAGCAAGTTGCTGCATACATGAAGTTATCATAATGCACAAACACCGAGATTAAAAAGATATTCAAAAATTGAAAGTGAATAACATCCAGTTTTTCCCTCTTGATAATATCCAGAAGTATGCTTAAAAGCACAAGAACTCAAACGTTTGGACAATTTTTATATCAGATCTAGACGTGTGTTCTCTTGTATGCAATCAAAAAATCTTGAAATTTTTTCTTCCTTTTCAAAACCTCTCTGGTCTATATGGGACCACTCTAGTGAAGTTTGATCTGTGAACCAACTACAAAATTCAGCGGTAAAGTCAAGTCCAAATTTGTGCAAAAATCGGCTCCTAGAATTTCACTCCAAAATCGACCCACCGACATATAATGGCAATAATTCGAATGAAAAAAAAGTTGGCAACAGTTATAATTTGTTGGCTAATCAGACACTGAGATCAGAAAACCCAAATTGGCTCATTTGGAGATTCAAAAGGGAGTCAACTTTAACTGCAACATGAAAGACTACAAGGAAACTACTAGAGACAAGACAGGAAACAGTAGTTGATGAAGTAGTTATTATAAAATGCCCCAACAACTGTCATAAGCAATTGACTATTTTGCTCTATTCCATTTTAGGTACTCACTAGTCAATGATGAATTATGCAAGCACTTCGGCTATGGACACAAACACACTTCTGACTTCACAAAAGATTTACTTTCAACAGTTATCGAAAGAATATACAACTGCATAAAAAATTCAATGAACCTTAAGAACTCTTTTCTTTCAACACAACTTTTCCCTAACAAGAGACTTCCTTCTTTTACCCAAGAAGAAAAATTCATGAACTTCAAATCTTTGACCTATTAACATTCCTTTGAACTTTTGGGGTACAACAAACACCTTTCACAAAATAAAGCATCAAATACTGTTGTTCTATCTATGAATAGATTTTTTGTAAGTCATATATTCGGCTTTCCAGTCAATTGATTAAACCTTGAACAAGGTCAATTTAATTTATTATTGTAAGCAGATATATTCTGCTACCATATCTATCATTTCTAATCAAACTTTATATATATATATATATATATATATATATATATATATATATATATATATATATATATATATATATATATATATATACATATTATATATACACAAAAATGTGATTTCTTACCTGCTTCATAAGCCTCCTTGATTTTTTGAAGAGTGGCAGTTTTTCTAGAAAAGAGGATTTCAACAAGGGTTGATTCATCAGTGCCAAGACCCTGAAAATATCCACAAATAAATTTCTTGAGAACATTTGTATACAGAGTTTTATTTACTTGCTAATAACATTATGTATAAAGATAGAAAAAAATTCCCGCTGGAAACAATTTTAAAGTTTTTTGATTTACTTCATTGAATATAATTCATTGGTGTTAATAGATACATACTTTTTAATAATATTTAATTGTCTAAAAATTCAAAAGTTACTTTTGCACAATGTTATCAGAAACGAAAGTATATAATTACTCAACAAATGTTAGAATCCATAATACAGAGGAAACCATTTATGTAATCAAACAGCTATAATCTATCAAAATCAGTCAGTCTCAAGCACTTTAAAATGAAAAGTTGCATTAAAATATCTGTATCTATCATGTTAATTTTTCATAATGGGAACTTTTTGATAACAATGATATAAATTTTCAATTTTTTTATCTTCTGCGTAATGTTACCACCTGGCATTTGTTATCTACACAACCCAGTTCAAAAGTGATCACAATATAGTCGATTGGCTGAGAGGGTCCCTGTGTGGATGAAATGTATCCTAAGTTAGGCTTTATGTTCATAAACTACACCATGAAACAAGAAAAAAAAAGTGTAGATTTTTGATAACCTGGCTGTAACCCCAGTAATAACATAAGCCACGCCCTCCACCGCCAGGAGAGCGCCAAAAATTTAGAGAAAGGGGAAACAATAAATTCAATACTTGAAATGATTATGTTAAAGTACTCTATTAATTACAATAGATTTTATGCAAATTTATATGCTAATAAGTCACAAGGGGTCAAAAGATCGTGGAACTCAGCCATAAGTGAAAATTTTCACCCCACTTGAGACAAATAAAAATTCACTGTTCAGAAATTAATGTTTTCACAATATTGATGCATGGAATAAATAGAAAATGTTTCATTGAAGATATTTATATTGATTTAAAACCTCTTCTTTCTAAAATTCTGCACAAGTAATTTGTTGACAAAATGGTACAATTTTCAAACACTTTATTGCTCGAGACGCAAGAAGTTCATCTAATACAAACAAAAAGTAAAAATTTTGTCAATTTAAGCATACATCATCATAGTTATTTTTCAAGATTTCTGTTTACGGATATAGTTAACCCTTCACAGCTTTCAGTGGTTAGGTTGCCAGAGGTCAAGTAGGTCAGTTTCTACTGAGAGCAAAGAAAAATCAGCAGCATTTGTAGACAGGATATGTAAATTTATTTCTTGAACTCTTCTGTCTTAGATGTCGGTGAGTGCCTTCTAGTCATGACATAGTGAGTGTTCAGTCTCAAGAGGATGAGGGTACAATAGCAGATAAAGATAGGATCTCTGAAACAAAGAAACATGGAGTTATAACTTTTGGTCATGAACTGGAGAGCCAAGCATAGCAACCGTTCCACAAACCAGCAAAGAAAGCCAATCTATCAAACGATAACAGAGCTCAAACTAATCCCAAACAAGTGAATGAGTAATCCTAGCATTGAAATGGATACCATATAGGAACCTCTAATAATAATAATAAAAAACTAGAGAACAATAACATCAAAAAAAAAAAAAAAAAAAATCTGTCACCTGAGGTTTAAGGCTCCAAAAAATTAGCACCTGTTGTCCACATGGACACATAGCGCAGTGGTTACAGCATCAGAGATACTGTTAAGTAATCTGATGGTTCTAGGTTCGATCCGAGTGCAAGACAGTATAACAATACTACTAACGCTAAAGAGAGGAGTACGGTCAATATACCCCCGTTGGATAAGTAAAGGGTTCGTTACTTCCCAAAAATCTACCAGATGATACCTGACGAAGGCCATACAGTGGAACAGCTGAAACATTGTATGAAAAACAACAAAGATGAGGATGGTCCGAATATCAATAGAAATAAGTTAATGAGGATCAAGTAAATGGTATACAGGCAAAGGATTTGGCTTGGTAGATTAGGACACATTTGAGTCAGGTTTCAATGCTGTTAATATTAAATCTAGAGATCAAATAATGCCAGCATTGAGTGTAATCAATTCAATCCCATCAGAGCATGATGTCAATCAAAAGCGAATGAGATTCCTTCCTATTCTTCCTTTTTCAGTGATAGAGTATGGAACTTTCAGGGAATACTTCAGTGCCTTGACCGGTCAAAACTGCCAATGACAAGCATTGAAGGGATCTATCACATGGCATGTGAGATAGAGTTAATTTACCCTGAAGGATTTTAGGGTATCATTCTATGCATGGTTTGTTCTATACGGCTATAGTTGCACTAGGCTGTCTAGGTAGGTCCTTCAAATGGAGTGGAGCTGAAAACCTTATTGTGGAGAGTGCTCTTTTTTGGAATGAATATTGTAGGATTGGAGTCAGAAGGTATGAACCACACCAGATCACCAAAAGGAATGCAGTAACTTTAGGAAGCACTGCTAAGATCAGAATCGGCAGTGTTTTTCAAGAATGAAGACAACACTAGAATCCATAGAAAAGAACTGAATGTACTAGATGACCTGAAGAGAAAAGTAGGTGAGGCTGTTGATGATAGTGTCTTGGGATTTTGAAGGAGGCTGCTCTCAAGTCTTCAGTGACTGTGATGTCAGAAGCAACAAGGAAACATTCAAGTGTTGGGACACCTTCATTGACCTGATGTTCCCAGTGGAGCACCTTATCCAGAGTGATCAAGAGGGAAATTAGGATATGCATCTCCAGACAGTCCAGGTCCTGCTTTCAATCTTTGCAGCATTTGATTTACCAATTATCTGCGTTGGTGCAGCTTGTATTTCAAGGATATGCGCAAGCTGTCAGACATTGCACCAGAAATTGAGCATTCCAGGAAGGCAAGCTTGTGGTAAAAAAAAAAAAAAAAAAAAAAACAGGATGTTTCAAGTCAGTTAGAGTTGATATGGCCTGCCCAAAGTTTTCTGCCCAAGAGTTATATTAATTGCTGCTCAGAAAATTTATTTTTTATCATGTTTATCCACAATCTAGCATAGTACTCATAAAAAAAAAAAAAATGACATTACACTAGGATTGACATTTCTACTTCTGATCAGAGAGTAGTATTTATGCATTCTACCTAGGATCAGAGTTCTGTGTCTGTGCTTTAATTGAAAAGCGTTTAATACACACAACATATATGGATGCACATTGAGTTTTATATGTGGATAAACTCGATAACAACTTGAGTCTTAACATTGAAGAATCTGTTTATACAGATTGATAAATATATTATTACAATAACAGGTCTGGTTAAACACCCAATAGAAAAGTTGTTCTGGCATCATCAGAAGTATTAGAAAGAAGAATTCCCTTGCCAGGCGGAATCTGATCTACCATGAAATACTCAGTAATCTACGTAGGGAATTGAGTGAAATAAACACCAGTGCCTCTAGACAAGTTGTGAAAAATACCGTCAGTAAACCAGATATAGCCACAGGAAAACAGAAGATTCAGGCAATCCTTGCAGTTAGACAGAAGAGAAAATCCAGTTCATTTGTCCTCAGCCAAAGTAAAACTTCACAAAGTCCTCACTCAGGAAGTGGTGACAGATAATATCAAAAGTCAAATACTTACTGTAACTGAAATAGGAACTAAAGCATACTAACAACTACGAGCAGACTTATGCGGAGAAATCAATGCAATTTATCTCTCCAATCCTTCAAAACACAATTGAAGACATTTTATAGCTCACACAAGCCCAGAAGAGAAACTGAAAAGAAGTTGTTTTGAAAACAGAAAGAACAAAGCCAAATAAGGAGAGAGATCGATGTTGCCTTTGTCCGTGGAAGGACCATGGAAGTGTTATTACAGTATGATGTGTCAACAACCTCCGACCTGTTTGATCAGGAAGGAGTGATAACAAAAACAACTATAAGTGCTCCAGTCCAGGAATTAAAAGCTCAGATGAACAAAGATGATGTCACAATCCTGGCAAAGGTAAGTGAGCTCCGGACGGCACATTTAGTTAATGTGATAGCCAATACGAGAAAAATCAAAACAAAACAGCTTAAGAGCTTTATTGATTTCAGCGAAAACTTGTTAGACTACATTTTTAAAATTGGGAAGGAAACTGACTAACTTGACTTGATCTTCAACTCGCACGTTGAGAAAATCCATCAAGGTTTTTGAGAGTAGGCATCAATCAGAAGCCGTGATTGAATTGAATCACATTGAAAACGACACTGCAATATCAGTAGAAATGGACAGGTTTGGGGCCTAGAGCAGAAACAAACTGAGACTGTAGATGTCTCTTCATGCAAAAGTCTTAAAACAAAAAAACGAACAAGGCTCCTACAGTTCAAGTCATTGCAAGCCTGTTTTTGTGTCAACTTCTGCAATGGTTTCTAGTCATTCTATCAAAGATGGCTATGCAATAAAAATACGAGACCTCTGTCTAGTTGAGAAAGAAGTTGTCACTCACATCCTTCTTTATGCAATGCATGCAGTAAAAAATGGAATAGAACACATTGCAGCACCGTCTGCTGATACAGATATATTAGTACTACAGATGTACCATTAGGACTTCCTTCATTTCAATGGTCTAAAGGAACTTCAGGTTAAGCACTGATGTAGGGTTAATGTAATATCCATTCCAATACACATATTAGACATCTCAAGTTGGAAAAGACCTGTGCTCTATACCAACTGCTGTTACACTGACTGGATGCGATTATGCCAACGAGGTGGAGACAAAACATGCAGTCATAAAGACAAATCCAATCAAACACTTGAAGAATTTCGGTTTGGCAACATGCAGTATAGACAACATCCTGTCGGCTAGCAAAGCATATCTAGAACAAGTACTAAAGAACAGCAAAAGTGCAACGATCGACCAACTGAGAATTGGCACGTCCCATCACAGCAAAATGATTTCCTTAGATCAAGTTCCAGTCACGAGACATGTCACAATTGAACACGTCCATAGAGCATATTTTGACACACACAAAATGGTATTTTTATCATCGCACCATCAATCTATGTTGGTGAAAAAGCTGAAGAAGTACTGATGCCAAAAAGAGTGATAAGGCCTATTCTAAAAGAGTATAGAATCCTGTGCAACTGCACAGAATGTAACTCTGACAAATGTATCTACCCCTAGCATTGGGTCCCTTGCCTGAAGTTTTCATCTGGTTCTATTGAGTAAGTGCCATCAAACAATGATTAAAGAAATCTCTCTGTATGCACCAAGATAACTTAACTGGCCAATGTACAAAGGTGATAATCACCATATATATTAGTCAGCACACTAGGCATTGCTGTGTCAAGCTTGAAGTTGTTTGGATTAGCAGTTCAAGGGATATAATGCATCGAGATTACTCAGCAACTAGCCATTGTACAAAGTTGATATTCGCCAGATATACTGGTCAGCACACAAGTATTGAGTTTGAAGTTTTTTTAGATCAACAAAAACAGATTTCAGATCTTTGATTTAAAATTGAATATAAATTATCCAAATCGGCAATAGATTAAAATATATGTATAAAATATCTAAATTGGTAACACTAAAAGAAGTGAGCAAAATAATTCAAAGTCGTTGGAGATGAAAAATTATTTTACATGACAATTATGGCTGGCTGCTCAACAAACCATAAAGTCCACGCCCTTACAATTAGGAACGTTTGGAACAAGCACTGCCCTAGTAGTACTAAAAAATAAAGGAATAGATCTCATAGCTTTCTGTAGGTGACTCACTTAACATAGGACTTCAGTTAATAAACAAATTACTTATTTCAAAACTGCACCGTATCTCAACAAATTAATTGTGCAGAATTTTGAAGAGAAGAGGTCCTAAACCCATATCATCATCAGTCTTTCAGCGTCCGTCGTTGGACATAGACCTTCCCCAGGATTTGCCACACTTCCCTATCATGGGAGTCACGGAGCTAGTACTTCCTGAACTTGTCTAGCTCGTCTCTCCATCTAACATTTTGCCGGCCTCGGTTGCACATGAGGTCTCGGGGGATCCATGTTGTGAGTCGTGATGTATAAATATCTTCGAAGAGAAGTTTTCTAATTATTCTATGCATCAGTATTGTAAGAACTTTAATTTCCAAACATTGAATGCATTTTTTTTCCAAGAGAGATGAAATTTTAACTTTGACTGAGTTTTATGACTTTTTGACCACTTGAGTCCTGATTGACATATCAAGTTGCATAAAAACTCTTGTAATTCACAGAGTACTTTAACATAGTCATTTTGAGGTATTATTTCTGTTTTTAGATATTGAATTTTTGTTTCTCCCTGGCCCTAAATTCTGGTGCTCCCCCAGCGGTGGTAGTCATGGCTGGTGACATCATTAGTTGGATTACTGCCGGGTTACCAAAAGTCTACCTACATTTTTGTTACACCACATAGCCTGTCTCATGAATATAAAGACTTAGAGCACTCCACCCAGCCAATGTATTAATGAAGGGCTTTCTCTGGATTTATCAAGTTTATCACAGCACAGGATCGAAGGGGAGTTAAAATATGGAGATTGGAGAGTCTACCTGCCTTGAAAATCAGCTTTCAAAATCCTAGCTACATACCTGGTCTTGAATTTGATACTAGAGGGGAATACATAACTGCCACAAGGCTGGCCCATAAATGCAATAATTCTTTGTCTGAACTTCAATATTTTTCTAAATACCTTGACTAAAGAAAAATTTAATCATTGGTTTAAAGAAAGGAAGGTCATTAACCAATGAGGGCAACCAAAAAATGCAATAATCTAGTTGAAGTCAAAGCTGTCATACAAATGGTTGAATAGGTGTGTATCACCTGTTTTTTAAGAATTGAGATCTAGAACTTCCCTTATCATTTGGAAAAGGAAAAAAAAAAGAAAGAGAAAAACAGAAACATGTTAGTATAGTCACATTTTTAACCTTGGTAACTTGGTAAACAACTTTGTTTACCGAAAGTTTTGATAGCCAAACAATAGTATTTGAATTTTACGCTTGTGTTTTCATGTCAATTTATATCTTACATAGACAGATGCAAAAGTTACAGGCTTTGAAAAGTTACTGAGTACACAAAATCTTGGTGCCCTTGAAAAAGAATGCAGAGGGATTAAATGCAAAGGTTAAAGTATTGCTATGCTAACAATGGTAGTGTCACTATAGCACATAGCTGATAGTAGTATTTTAGTGATCACTAATCAGAATTCCAAGGACTAGGAGAGAAAAAGAAGTGAATCAGAAAAATAAGAGACCCCTGAAATAACGTGGTAAGTAACAGAAGCAGTGGAAAATCAAAGGCCCACAACAAATCTTTGGAAAGGCCAGTCTGTAAAGAAGAGGTCATAAAGAAGTTCACATTAGCAATAACAAAAGAGAAAACTTACCTTCTCACTCAAGATACCTAGGGAGAGAAAGATCGAAAAAAAAAATTTTCCACAGGAAAATGGACTTCAGCCAAAGCGGTTTCATCTCTAAGTATTAAAATACTTCTTCTAACCCAAACAAAGAGAAAAAAAGAGTCCCTACCACCTTTCTCGGACCAATATTTTTGTGTGTCTCAAATATTTAAGATGAAATAATTTCTCCTATTCTTTTCTAAACTCCAAAATGAATGCTAAAATGAATGCTAAAATGAATGCTAGGCTCAGCAACAGCATAGTAGTATTTATTTTTGATACAAGAAAACCTTTGTATTTATTGTTTAGAATTGTAAAAGTATACAATCAATGCATACTACCTAGGATGATATACGGGTGCAAAATCTGGAAACTTACAAAACCACCCCAAAACAAACTCAGGGTAGCACAGAAAGCAATGGAAAGAGCAATGTTGGGAATATCTCTCAGCAATAGGGAAAAAATCAACATGGATCAAAGAGAGGACCAGGATTAGGGATATCGTACAAGTAATTAAGCAACATAAATGGAGATGGGCAGGGCACACAATGAGAAGAAAGGACTACAGATGGAGCAGAAGGCTGACCGATTGGTGCCAGCAGGTAAAGACCAGACACAAAACAGAGAGATGATATTGAACGGTTTGCCGATAAGACATGACACAGATTAGTACAATCACGCTCCTCATGGAAGGAGATAGGGGGAAAGGCCTTAGTCCAGTAGTGGACTTATAATGGCTAATGATGATTGTAAGTATCTCCAAAACAGGGAAGATAATAGTGAAGAATCTAATTGCTTTTTTTTACCTTCATAGCCCTTTTCAATTCTTGAACATCAAAAAGAATAGGAGGCACCAACAGTGAAAGGGCTGTGTCTCTGTAATGTCCACTCAGATCAGATATCAAATCTTCTTTTAATTCCTGAAAAAAAACAAAAAAAACAGAAAAAGACAGAAAAGGTTACTTCATCATGAAAGATTTCAATGGTATTGAAGGTTCAACCAAAAATTGTAGATCCTGTTCTCTCAAGCTTTACCTCTCTCCAGTCAAAATATAGCCTTGTACACAGTAGACCAGTGAATTCAAATTCTCATTTTCAAATCCACTGAATTGAATATCTTTTTCCATACTAACAAACCAAGTCAGCATTTACAAAACACATATCCCTTCTTTTTTACTAAAGCAGTGTGATCTGTTAGGTTGGTCCAAAAACAATAGCATTCTTTCACCATCAACTTTTGAGCAGTACACCTCAGCTTGGAATAAAAGCTATTAATTGAAATAAGAACCTTCAGATTCTACACATTTTTGCAAGCTAGAAACAAGTCCATTTATTCTGGAAGTATAGAAACACAGAACCAATGAATTCTTAGAGATGTTTTGAGCTGCTGCTTGGTTTTAGAAGACTTTCCCTTGCAGGATGTGGTAGAAATATTTGAAAAAGTGGTGGTTGGTTGGGGAGAGAGTTCTGGTGAGTAAACCCGAGAGGTAATTTCGTAGTCTACTTCAATTTCTGCAGGGTCATTCAAGCGACATACTGTAAGTCATTGTCATGGTAAAGAATTGGCCCTTTGCGATGAACCAATATTAGATGTAATCATTGCAGTTCTTGGTGCATTTTATTGATTTCCTTGCAATACTTCTTTACTCTGAGGGTTTTGTCAGGATTCAAGATGTTGTAGGATGATTCCACTTGCCAATTACCAAACAGTAACCATAATCTATTGATGCAGGTTTGATCTGGGGAAGAGTTTTGGTGCTACACTCCTGTCTAGACCCCATTGATTGCAGTTCTAAATACATTTTCTGTCACATGTCACAATGCAATCAAGAAATGGATCATTTTTGTTGTGCAAAAGAAGTGCAAAGCAGACCTGCTAACTGATAATTATTTTTTCTTATTTTCATCCAGTCTATGCAATACCCATCTGTAAAGCTTTTTTGCTTTTCAAATTTGATGCGAATGTCAAACGTCAGTTGAATGGTCAACATTCAATTCCTCTGCAACTTCTCAAGTTGTTTCATATGGGTCCACTTAAGAATAGTCTTCAACTGGATGTCGTCAATCACAGAAGGACATCCATAACCCTCCACTCTCATTTCCATTTCAAAGTTTTTTGAATTTATATTGAATCTTTATTGACCAGTACATTGGCCAAATACTTGGGTGATATTGCAAGCAGTATCTGCTGATTTATGTCCAATTTTGAACATACAATAAAATTGCTCAAATTTGTTAGTTTTTTTCCATCCTTGATCCGACAGCCTCGAATATACCAGAATAATAATTGGACAGAAAAAGTTCAGCTTAGATGGAAACAGTGAAATTCATGCTTCGAAATGGTATTTTCCATTGACATAGGTTATTCGAAAAACATGCATCAAAGTTTAGATAACATAAAACACAATTATTTTTATACCAACCTAATACATATCCATCTTTATAAGGAAAAGTGATTTTTTTTTTTACACGTGGACACACACTCACATCAATAAGCCATGCAGCCTAATGATGAAAAAAAAAAACAAAAAAAAAAACAAAAAAAAAAAAGCTATCTATTTCACATATCAAATACTAATTTTTCAACACAATCTCTTCCCTTGTCAATATACTTCATCAGTGGTAAACATTAATTACACAGATCGTACAGTGTACAGTGTAAATTTCAGATTAAAATTCATCTAATAACTTCACGACTTATTGATCTACACTTGTACAAGTTACTATACAAATGTTGAGAGAATTTGAACAGCACGCACAAACCAAATATAGTGAGGATTCTAGTTGCCATCCTTTATGAGATCGGTGTATTCATGGACAAAGGAATTACTTCGAAAGGGACAGTAAAAAAGGTACATTGTTTTTCAAGGTCAAATTCCCTGAACTTTCAGGTAACACCTCCGGCTAGCAGTAAATTGTCAAGTTTATCAAGATGAACAATTCTCAAACTCACCTTCTGATATTTCTCCAGATAAATCTTTGCGATTTCTTGGCGTTGTTCATTTGTATGATGAGTAAGGACAGAGATCACTTTTCGGTCAGTGGTTCCTGAAAACAAAAAAAAAAGTTTGAAATTTCAAAAATTTAGTTGATCTGAAAACAATGTTTTTCTTCATGACTGGAGCAGTCCAGGGGCCGAGTTTTAAACACTGCAGCGGTAACTTTGATCATACAGGATTGAGCAAAATGAGTTGAACAGTCTTACTTTTTCATAGAAACAAGCAGAAAAATGACCGACGGAAATTTCTGTCATTTGCAGCTGGCAATAGAACTGCAATAACAGACACTTTACTCATCTGTAGTCAATAGGTTAATATTTTGCACAAAAAAATTTGTTATTCCTTTGGTTTCATAGCCTTCTATACTATAATGTTTTCTAGCAGACCCCAAGAGAACAGAAATATACCCCCAGCCCCGTTACAAAAAACTATCGACCAAAACTGTCAACTTAGGTTTCTTCAGTTTTCAAGTTGGTTTGGTTGTCTGGCTGGGTGTGTATATATGCATCACGCTAACAGACCACACCACAAAACTAGAGGGCTAAAAATTCAAATATTTACTCCTAATTATGTCTACAAAAAAAATTTTATGAAAATTCCTCCTGCCCTTAAATAGTTTTTTTAGTAGGGGAAGGGCTCAATTTTCAGTGTAAGTCTATGCCAAATTGATCCCTTAGTTTGTGTCCAGTAGCATTCACACTCGTTCTTCTTTAAATTCAGACTGCCCAACAGAAGGTGAGGGAAGTAACTTATTCATTGATCAGCACCCCCCCCCCCACTCCAATTTTTTAACTGATCACCCCAACACAGCATGCAACCGACACTCAATGGTTCCTGTAATGGTTTCTACTGAGTGACTAGCCAGACCTGCATCTTTCATCACCGTTATTCAAAAAGATTCCAATGTCTTTGTTCTTAAGTCAACCCAATTAGAAGGCTAAAATTACTTACCGAGTCCAGCCATGGCTTTGTGTAGTTTCTCTGCGGCAATTGCTGCACTGAAATTTGGCGCAGTAATCACCGTTCCCTGAAAATTAGAAGACGAAATATCAAATAGAAAAATGGCGACACAGATTCTGAATAACATATTGCCCAATGCACAGATCCCTGCTATACAAGAAGAGAGAAGTGTCTCAGGTGACAAATACTGCTTTAACTCTTTCAAGTATTTGAATTCAAGATTTATCCCAGAACAGATGAAAACATGGAATTAGCAGATCACCTAGCCTACAGGTCTTTCCTGTCAAGTCACGTAATGCAAACCAATTTCTATGGAGGCTTTATACCATGATGACGTCATTATCTGTAATTGTAAAAGCCAGGAAAATCTTACTCTATTTTTTGTGACACATACATTCCAATAGACACAAGCTTGAAATATACATGTCCAAGAAGTTTCAAAAGGCTTAAAAGACAAAAAAAAAATATATAAATAATATATATATATATATATATATATATATATATATCAGTAGAATGTGGATTTGCTACACCAACTAGCTCATGTTTCTGCCCTCTCCAAGCCTCATCATTTATTTCCAGCTATACTCTGAAACAACTTCCACAGTAAAAAGTTGTATGTATCGAGCATTCTATGAAATAAATCCATTACATATCAGAGGTGGCTTTATATTATTAATATATTATTATATTATGTTATACTGCTAGCCTGATCTGCACCATATATATATACATATATATATATATTTTTGTAAATTTTACAAGTATCAGAAGAGGTTTTGTTAATAATTTCATTGCCAATATTTTTTTTCTGATGTGTGTACACTAAGAATAGAACAATGGGAATTCCCCAGAGACAAAAAAAGGATCATTGGAAACCACTTATTAGTCACAGTGGTGTGCTGAAGACAAGAAAATTTCTTTTCCATGATTAATGTCATTTGGCGCTTAATAGTTAAAGTAGTAAAAACATTAATTAACATTCTTCTATACTGAACATCTTAATATACACTCAATACTAACGGACAATTCTTTTAATGGTTTGCCTTTATTCCAAAGCAATCTATTAGTGAAGAAATAAAAATTAAGTAGATTTCATAATTTACCAAAATATGGGCACCAACATCTAACTTTTGCTTGTCCTGGACATTTACTGAGCTTAGCTTAGTATGACAAGACCACAAGTGTGAGAAACCAAACTTACTTTGAACTCACTACAGTAGTAATAGTCTTTGAAACTAGTTTATATAACCATTGTCCCAGGTCGAGCTGCCCTGCCTACCACTATTTACTTATATGAAAATTACTTACAATTAGCTGCTTATATAATCCGTTATATCATGGGTAGGATTTAGTGAACAGATACATCAGATTTACTCTAATGGTTACATATAGAGTGACACAGCGAAGTCTGGTCATAGGAAAGATGAAACAACAATCATATTGTATTTTAGCAATGACTGGTATAAGGTCAGCAAGTTTGGGGCTTTTCTTATAACTACTCACCAACTATACCACAACTAACCAAAATAAATAGGCCTGGTCATCGAGGGGATAAAATTTGAGGATGAAGCAGCAAGTAAAAAAAAGTATTGTCAGAGGTTAGGAATGAATGCAAGTGTTACTAACGAAACAGGTTTATTATGTATTTAATTCCTTCTACGATCTAGAGCAGGAGCTCCCAGGAGTACATTTGCACTTATCAGGGGGTACATAGGGATTAGAGAGTATACCCTGGTGTACTCTGCTGTGAAGTGTAATACCCTAACCACAAAGCAGCCAACGAACAGATTTCTGAACCTGCTATCCAAGCAATGGTGTTATTTCCACCAACGTGGCTTTGTTTGGTATTAAATCAAATTGTGGATCAAATTTCTAAAAACCTGATCATGATCTTCGTTGTGCAATTACTAAGGTGTCCTCTCCTGTTAATAAACTTGTCGCCAAAAAACAGGCTCAACTATTTCACAATCCACGACTGACACAATCAAAGAATTAATCACAGAGGATGAAGTTAGAAGTGGAACATAAAGGATATTTTCCGAACCTTTCACTAACAATCGAATGGAGCTCTTATTAAGAGCAATTTTATCAATTTTTGATCCTTAATTACAAGGGCTACCTAGGAATCTATCAGATTGCCCAAGGGGTACAGAGGAACAAAAAAAGTTGGGAATCCCTGATCTAAAGGTTTTAAGTCATTGATTTTGATTAATATTGATAATGGTGAAGATGTGTTAAGGGAAATACAGTGGTTTTAGATATCTCTGCTCTCACAGAACCATCAGTTTGTTAAGTATAAAATATCATTTTTTTTAATAATAAGATGAAGGACAATGTAAACCAGAAGGCAATACTCCTTGAATTGTTTCAACTAGTATCTCCATCTTGGTTGTTTTGACAGCTATGTTTTCGCTGATGTGTCCTCCAACCTTCCTAGGGTGTAAGTCACATCAGGTGCACAAAAATAGGACACCATATCTTATACATAACAATTTTCTTCTGAACTTTCATCGTCCACACAATGCCAGTAGAAGTGATAGAGTTTCAGCCTACCCTTCTGAATTTCATAAGGCATGAGACAATTGAACTGGCTTAATTTGAGGTGGGGGGGGGGGGGCATAGACATATCAGCCAGGAGGCAAGTGCACTCCCAAATATAGGCAAAATGTGTTCAATTACCTGTGTCAAAATCAGGCAAATCAAGCCTTTTGCCTCCCTTAACGAAAGCATTCCCATACGCCTACAGAGAATGGTGACACATCCTAAAATTGAAATCGTGTAGGAGATAACAGATTTCATTCCATAATTACTGATTACAACATAAACAGAAAGAAGGCCAGAGAACATAGCAGCCAAAACAAAGTTTGAAAATACAAAGAAAAGATTCTATTCCAAATAATAAATGGAACGATGACAATACTTCAACCCAGAATCTCCAACAACGCTACAAAGACCAGATTATAACAACAGAGATGAGGAAACCAATCGAAATAATGGAATAACAGCAATGTTTCAGAACTACAGACAATAAAGAGAATGCACTGTCCAAAAGATTTATGAAATGATGGCAACACTCCATCTCGGAATTTCTGATAAGACTAGGCAGACAAGATAGAGCAGCAGCTGAAATGTAAAGATTGAAATGAAGACATGGATACTAGTCTAAACAATCAACAGAATGGTGACAAGTTCCATCTCAAATCCTGATCAACACCAGTAATCAAATTTTAGCACCAAATAAAATAAAATCAAATATTTCCAACCATTCAAAACATTATAATAAAAAAAAAAATATGATCTTGACTGCATGATTATAACAAAAGCAAATATGCTATGAAACCATATAAATAAATGAGTAGAAAATCTAGGGAGGAGGTAAAAAAAAAAACCTCGTCTGTTTCAGCTAATACTGTTCTCTACAACAAAACTGCCCACACTGGCCAACCATGTCCACCCACAAAGCAAGTCTTTCATTAGGTTTCATTGTCTGGTCAGCCCACTGCCTGAAAATGACCGGAGGTTAATTTTGTGGATGCTTTCATTGAATAATTATTTGACAGAGAGCCACTATTGAAAGCTTTAATTTTTGATCCGCAAACAATGACGAGCACAAAATTGAAAAATAACAACAGTAACATCAGCAGCTGTCTAAAGGAACTCTTCAAACAAATGATTTTGTCAGTGATAACTTACAATAATGAAAGTTTGGCATCAATAAAGGCAATAGAAAACAAATGGCTTACATGAAGAAAAGGGGGAGATCATATATGCGAGAGACAAGAGGGAAGAGAGAGCGAGAGACAAGAGGGAAGAGAGAGCGATATGAAAGGGAAGAGAGAGAGTGATACAAAAGGGAGGAGAAAGACAGAGAGACAAGAAAGAGACGGAAGAGGGAGGAGAGAGACAAGAAAGAGACGGAAGAGGGAGGAGAGAGAGACAAGAAAGAGACGGAAGAGGGAGGAGAGAGAGACAAGAAAGAGACGGAAGAGGGAGGAGAGAGAGACAAGAAAGAGACGGAAGAGGGAGGAGAGAGAGACAAGAAAGAGACGGAAGAGGGAGGAGAGAGAGACAAGAAAGAGACGGAAGAGGGAGGAGAGAGAGACAAGAAAGAGACGGAAGAGGGAGGAGAGAGAGACAAGAAAGAGACGGAAGAGGGAGGAGAGAGAGACAAGAAAGAGACGGAAGAGGGAGGAGAGAGAGACAAGAAAGAGACGGAAGAGGGAGGAGAGAGAGACAAGAAAGAGACGGAAGAGGGAGGAGAGAGAGACAAGAAAGAGACGGAAGAGGGAGGAGAGAGAGACAAGAAAGAGACGGAAGAGGGAGGAGAGAGAGACAAGAAAGAGACGGAAGAGGGAGGAGAGAGAGACAAGAAAGAGACGGAAGAGGGAGGAGAGAGAGACAAGAAAGAGACGGAAGAGGGAGGAGAGAGAGACAAGAAAGAGACGGAAGAGGGAGGAGAGAGAGACAAGAAAGAGACGGAAGAGGGAGGAGAGAGAGACAAGAAAGAGACGGAAGAGGGAGGAGAGAGAGACAAGAAAGAGACGGAAGAGGGAGGAGAGAGAGACAAGAAAGAGACGGAAGAGGGAGGAGAGAGAGACAAGAAAGAGACGGAAGAGGGAGGAGAGAGAGACAAGAAAGAGACGGAAGAGGGAGGAGAGAGAGACAAGAAAGAGACGGAAGAGGGAGGAGAGAGAGACAAGAAAGAGACGGAAGAGGGAGGAGAGAGAGACAAGAAAGAGACGGAAGAGGGAGGAGAGAGAGACAAGAAAGAGACGGAAGAGGGAGGAGAGAGAGACAAGAAAGAGACGGAAGAGGGAGGAGAGAGAGACAAGAAAGAGACGGAAGAGGGAGGAGAGAGAGACAAGAAAGAGACGGAAGAGGGAGGAGAGAGAGACAAGAAAGAGACGGAAGAGGGAGGAGAGAGAGACAAGAAAGAGACGGAAGAGGGAGGAGAGAGAGACAAGAAAGAGACGGAAGAGGGAGGAGAGAGAGACAAGAAAGAGACGGAAGAGGGAGGAGAGAGAGACAAGAAAGAGACGGAAGAGGGAGGAGAGAGAGACAAGAAAGAGACGGAAGAGGGAGGAGAGAGAGACAAGAAAGAGACGGAAGAGGGAGGAGAGAGAGACAAGAAAGAGACGGAAGAGGGAGGAGAGAGAGACAAGAAAGAGACGGAAGAGGGAGGAGAGAGAGACAAGAAAGAGACGGAAGAGGGAGGAGAGAGAGACAAGAAAGAGACGGAAGAGGGAGGAGAGAGAGACAAGAAAGAGACGGAAGAGGGAGGAGAGAGAGACAAGAAAGAGACGGAAGAGGGAGGAGAGAGAGACAAGAAAGAGACGGAAGAGGGAGGAGAGAGAGACAAGAAAGAGACGGAAGAGGGAGGAGAGAGAGACAAGAAAGAGACGGAAGAGGGAGGAGAGAGAGACAAGAAAGAGACGGAAGAGGGAGGAGAGAGAGACAAGAAAGAGACGGAAGAGGGAGGAGAGAGAGACAAGAAAGAGACGGAAGAGGGAGGAGAGAGAGACAAGAAAGAGACGGAAGAGGGAGGAGAGAGAGACAAGAAAGAGACGGAAGAGGGAGGAGAGAGAGACAAGAAAGAGACGGAAGAGGGAGGAGAGAGAGACAAGAAAGAGACGGAAGAGGGAGGAGAGAGAGACAAGAAAGAGACGGAAGAGGGAGGAGAGAGAGACAAGAAAGAGACGGAAGAGGGAGGAGAGAGAGACAAGAAAGAGACGGAAGAGGGAGGAGAGAGAGACAAGAAAGAGACGGAAGAGGGAGGAGAGAGAGACAAGAAAGAGACGGAAGAGGGAGGAGAGAGAGACAAGAAAGAGACGGAAGAGGGAGGAGAGAGAGACAAGAAAGAGACGGAAGAGGGAGGAGAGAGAGACAAGAAAGAGACGGAAGAGGGAGGAGAGAGAGAGAGACAAGAAAGAGACGGAAGAGGGAGGAGAGAGAGAGACAAGAAAGAGACGGAAGAGGGAGGAGAGAGACAAGAAAGAGATGGAAGAGAAACAAAAGAGGAGGAGAGAGACCAAAGAGCTAGAGAAACAAAAGAGGACAAGAGAGACAAGATGGTAGAGAGAATGAGAGAGAGAGCAAGAGAGGACAAGAGAGTGAGTGAGACAATAGCAGTTAGTTTGAACACAGACCCCAAACTATTATTAGGTTGCAAATTAGGTGGATATTTTTCACATTCTTTGTTCGTGTATTTTAAGGGTTCTTGAATTCAAATTATACAGCTACAATGCACTGATTTGGCTAATTAGACGTCACAAACTGATAAATAGAATGAGGATCTTAATATTATATAGATATTTGATCATCAGTAGAGAACATTTTTGCCTATGAAAATCACAACTATATCATAACGAATGACACTGTCTGCAATGCCCGGGAGTCAGAGTCAGCAGGAATATTTGGAAGAAAAGACACACATACCAGCATATAGTTATGGGAGGCGGGGAGGCAACTAAAATTACCCCCCCCCCCCAGGGAGGCAGTCACCCAAGATTTCTGGATTATAGTTCATCAACAGCATTTCCACTAACATTATACAATGACAAATTTCACTAAATGATGGAGAGGTCCCTCAAGGAGCCAAGCCCTCCCCCCAAGAACTTTGCCCAGGCACTCAAATTTCTATCTACATCAGTCTTTAATTATTTTTGTTTTGATATCCGTGACTGGCCTTGCAAGGGTAACAGGTTTCATCAAATCTCACTGTCAGTGGTTTCCAACCTTTTCATTAGGAAGGACCCCATTTATTTAAATCAATTTTCATATGGACTTCAGGCTCTTGAAAAGTCTGTCCACACACCACCAATAATACCTTTGTTGACCGTCAGGGGTCCACAGCACCCAGGTTGAGAACTTATGGACTAAATCTCAATCTCTCTCTCCAGGGACCCAAGTTCACATACAAAATTAAACTGTCAATATTGTCTTCAATACCCTTCTTGCAGATATAGAAGATTTGAGGTTAATATCTACTTGGAGAAATAGGGAAACAATTAAAAAAAAGAGACAAATTTTTCTCTCCTCTGGAACATGCAATAGCAAGCCGACAGAAATTAAAGAAACTCCTGCTAAAAGATAGCTCAGACATAATCCTCTGGAAATCATACTGTTTACTTTTGTACATATAGAACTATAATACTTGTAGTCAATATTCCATAAATTACTCTGACTAGTATCTTCATCTTTGTTGTTTTGATCATTACACTTCAGCTGATGTGTTCTCCAGCCTTCCTTAGGTATATGTCACATCCAGGAATCCTCAAATAGAAACCTTACCTTGTTCACTTTTTAAAAATTTTCACCTCTTTCTCGAATCAAAATAGTTCAAAGTGACAGAGATTAATTCTACACTACAAGAGCTGATCAGGCTATCTAACTAATTCCTTTCTGTTGCTTCTGCTATCACTACAAAGTTTCAGCCAATTCTACAAGGTCTGTCCAAAAAGTATCCAGCTATTTTGAATACCTCAATAACTGGTTACGAGGCCTTGATGTAACTCAGCAACTAATCCGTGGGGGACCTTACTGCATACTCTCCCAAGAGATTACTCAGTCAGCAGTGAGATGCCATTGAGTGAGCTTGCATACTGAGTGATCATTGCATTTAATATGACGAAGCTTGCCCATTCTTCATATATCATGCAATTTTGGGGGCAAAACATCATATCACCCAAATCTTTCAGCCCCAATACCATCCAAATTTGGCTCCCAGCAACTTCAGGCTTTTCCTCATTCAACAGGAGGAGATATCAGACTGAGGACGAGATTAAGGAGAACATGAAGAAGTTAATGTATGCACCTTCTTTTGATTTTCCTACCCTCTAGCAATGTTTCCTATTTAGGCCTTGCCCTAAAGAGAGTAGCATGACCCTTTCTGTCTCCAGATATGGCTTGCCAAACTAGGCTTTTTTTTACTTCATCTTTCAATATAACTTTCCAGTATTTCCACAGTCTGATTTTCAGGGGTCTGTAAGTCTCTCCTTTATATTCTTTTCCACAATTGTTGTCTCAGTGACTCTTGGAATGATAAGGAGTCTTCTTATAATTACGGAGGGCACTTATCCTACAACTTTGAATTTTTATTCTCTCATCACTCAACAAAATCGATTACTGCAAATTGATTTCTACATCTTGGGAAACTAAAAAGGCTTAGGCCAAATTTGTCCGTGATTTTGGGTTTGTTTCAATTAGAAGGGTAGGGAAAGAAGAAAAAATGAATACAATAACTGCAGCATTGGCATAAGGGAACTATTTGGTGGGGGATGAGATGCAGAAAGCCTGATTTGCCCATGATTTCTACTGTTTTGCCTAAATTTGAGGAGGGCAGTTTCCCCCTAGCTCAGATACCTGAGCTGTGGTACAGGGGAAACATGCCTGTCATGCAAGCTACTGACAAAGTTTGATCCACAAATAACGCCAAACAAATGTAGCTTTGCACTAAATTTCACCTTTAAATGCAATTAATGACCGCTGATGATATATTATCATTTCTATTTGATATTTCTCTAGTAACAAGTTGTATGAATACTATCAACATCTTTTCTTTTCTTTTTAATACTGAATGCTTAAAACTATACTTTGCACTGAAAAGGGTCTGGAATTCTAAGATGTTTATGATTAATTCAATATTTCAAGTAGGTTGCCAAGATAGCAAACTAGTATTTTCAAAGGTTTCATATTCACGCTTTTGAAGTCAAATGGACATTGTACTGATTAAGTGCCAAAATTAGTTTGTTGCTATTGGAGAGTTCATGAACAAAAAGGTTTAGAATTGATTATACCCAATTTTTCTTTCAGATATTTTTTTTTCTGCTAGCACCCTTAGTTTGGATGTAGTGGTGAGCTTAGCACTTATAAAGGAAAAGTCGATGTCTCTGGCTACTATCGGGATGCACTGGCTCTATTTACCTTCATCTAATGCTTGATAAATTTGTTCTTTTGTCCAGTCCTGCAAACACTACTCAATCCTTCTTCTCTCGCCACAGAGTCATCGTGAATGAGATGGGAGTTGTATTTTTGTTTTAAAAAATGCAGTGAATGATACCGACGAACACATCGCCCAAAGACGAACTAAGAATAGAGCGAATAATCTATTGAATTTCACAGAAAGAGCGTAATTTTATAAGAAGAGCTGGGAACTATCGGGAAAAAATGTTTTCTTTTACTACCTTGCAAATTTGAAATAGGTGAATTCGCTGGAGTTGTAGATGATACAAGCCTCAAAAAGTCCATATCACCAGCAAATCTTCGAGAAAATGGAATCAGAATCTCAGAACCCCCGTAATAAATGCACCATTTTCCTGCTCCTACTACTTATCCGAACCAACAACAATTCATATAGGATCAATAAGTAGTTTTAAAATATTTTTTGAACTTTTGAACATGAAAAAAATCAAAGGTAATATTCAATGATCAGTTTTAAGCGTACTTATTATCAATAGTATTTCTAATCATAAGCTGGGAACGTCAAGTGTTACTTCGAATGTGGGAAGGTGTGGCCAAGTCAAAATGTCAGTGCAACATTGCTAGCGTACACTTTTTACAATAAGTAAGATAAGATAAGATATATAGTGAGTAAACTTGTGCACATATTTGCACTTGTCAATTGCTTTCGTATTTGAGGATATTTTTGATAGAATAGATTACATTTTTTTAATCGTTAAGTTCAAAGGGACAACTTAGTATGAAAAAACTTAGTGAACTCTGAATTGAAATAATTCTGGCAGTACAGGCCGTATAAAATTTACAAAGACTTTACGGACAATTGAAAAAAAAAATGTTTAAAATATTTAACAAAGATCTAGAGCAGATGTTAAACTGGAAAAATAGAAATCTGGGGTGGGGGACAAACAACTAAAGTTTAAATGCTTCCTTGACCCACCCTTCTTTCAAGGTGCACAATTTGATTTGTAAAAAAAAATTTAAAAAGCAAGGAGACCGTCTACTTTTTTCTCGTACATTGATTTTTCTGTTAACTAGAGATTTTCAAGTAAAAAAACTGTTAAAACTCCTTTTTCCAAAATAAACCAGAAATGAAAGAAAAACTACCGCTAAGACTTCCTACATTACCTCGTTGATAGTGATAGTTCGGTGTTGACAACACTGTCAATTACGATGATAGGGATGACCGAAGTTGTTGAAAACAATATCAGGGCCGTATGTACAATAGGCAAAGTTCCAAGAAAAGCCCACAAAAATTCGGGGCCTACTAAAAGCATATTTCAAATCATCTAAGATATTCAAAAATCATAAGATTGGAAAAATATTTCGAAACATTAGTAAGATCCAAATTTTCAGTGCCTAGGGCCCCAAACGCATTAACCCGACCCTGATTGTAAATAAATATCTTCATGATGATGGTGAAGAGATAATGATTATTGATATGGTAAAGGTCTGGTATCGATTGGTAATGTTAATTAAGCATAGACAACTAACAATACGTTTCACTATGTACTAAAAATATGTCTAGTTCGTTGATGGAACCATCCAGTCTTACTTTTCTATTTTAAGTTTAATTTAAAACGATAATAACCTCTCCACGAAAATGAATATTGGTTACCGATTACCTCAACAACCTATGCGCTAACGGTAATCAGTGTGGATAACTTAGGAAGTCAAGAAGCATTATAACAAAATCGGGGGAGAAAAAAAAAATCTACGTGTCTTTTGGAGTGTACAAGAACAACGCCTCTCACCTGTTTCTTAACTTTTGGGACCATAATGATGGTCCCTGGAGCAAGAGGGGTCGGAGTCGGAGTCTCTGGTGATTCCGCATCTGCCATTTTTGACCCTTAGATGTAGGAAGGTAAGAGAGAAATCGGCTTGCGTTATTTTTAAGGAGGAAGGAAAGAAAGAAAGAATTAGGTTCCTAGCCGCGCACTACGGAACACGCCTAGTCACGTGACTATCGCTAAATATTCCGCTAAATCTAGCACGTGATGGATTCCGGACTCTATAAATACTGACAGCTCCAACATATATCCAGTCAGTCATCCGTGTCACACGTCCGGCACTGTCTCAAGATTTTCTTACTGGTTTCTTGAAGGTGGATGTTATTTCAAGAACGGTTTTTTTCGTCAGGCTTTGTCAACCTTTTTATTTTAGAGCAGAAGTTGGTTTAATAAATTCCGTTCTAAAAACGTTGAGGCGTGTACTGCAGCATTATTGGCCTAGCGTATGTACTAGTAGTCCTAGTTCTAGTTTTATTTTCAAGTCCCCTCTATTTTTTTTAACCGAATAAGCAAGATTTACATACATCTGTTGTAACGGACTTATGTATAATAAAATATTGATTTTTTTTATATGCAATCTTGTTAATTTTTGTGTGTGTGTGTGTGTGTGTTATGTCAGACAGGCAAAGAAAAGAGGAAGGCGGGGGGAATAAGTTGTCTGAATTTATCAGCAGTACCCATCCCAAAAACTCCATGTACATTCGGCTGAAAGAAGGATAAATAGGTGAATTCGCAAGATACAGATTTTTTTCGGCGGCTGCTAGTCTGACACTTATTGCTGTATTGGCTGGCTTATGATAGAAGAGTAAAAAAATCAAATCAAATTTAAAAAAAAAACGAGACCAAAATATAAAATAGAAATATTTTAATTTAGGTATTTTAGTTTTGCCTAGTTTTATTCGGGGTTCTTTTCTGCGGATCTTCTTTTTCTCCTGAATTCCGGGGGAAAAAAATTGCTAAATCGAGGAATTTTGAAATGAGTGTTTTTGTAAAGAGTAGTGCGGTAGTGAGTAACTTGACACCGGCTTTTTGTAAGGGCTTAATTAGTTGTATAGCCCTGAAGATGCTTTCGGTGTCTGCATGAACCCCTCATTTCTGGGTTCAAATACTGAATAAACCCAGATTGCGGCCGTTTTAGTAAGTATTAGCCGGAATAGTTCCAACCTGACTTTATTCAAATTTGCTAAATTTCACTGGCAGTCCGGGCGAAAATGTAATCCGGTGGGAATTTAAATGAAGGGAAAGGATGACTACGGGGAATATATTGCTAATATGGTCAACTAACATGGACTTCCAGGTGTTTTGACTGAATTTTTGGCATAATGTCCGTGTGACGTCATTAGTACAAGATGGCCGTCACTAAGAAGTCTTAAACAGATTGACATCCCCGGTCATTTAAAACAATGACACATTAACATGACCACATATTTTTCGTCCTAATCAGTTTAAATAAAAAAACACAGGAATATACCAAAATATGCCATTAGGAGATAACACATTTTGCTGGAAAACACAAGTTAGATATTTCTCAAACCTTTATCTACAGCAAAAAGTACATATTGATGTTTGTTTTGAATAGCCTCCTCCGAGACACCAAGTTTGAAAAAAGGTAACTTTCTCTGCAGAGATAATTAGTGCCAAGGTTTCGATGTAGACCATCCTAAAAGACAATGCATTTTGCATCTCATGCCCATACCTTTATCCTCCTCTATAAAATAGGCGTACATGATTCGATCCTCGTCAAGTTCTCATTCTGCACTCAGCAGAGCGTGGTCTGTTCCCAACAACTTTGTGCAACAATCATTCATGTACACACTAACATACAAATCAATTATTAAGTTTCTTTACTTTCTGCATACGCCAATGACCATTCTTAACTACTTCTCAATAATATACACTACATTGAACTATTAACTACATTATTCTAACAAGTTGTAAAACAACTTCAAAAGCACATTCTCTTACTTTTTCTAATGAGAATTTCAACTGATTCATTATATTTTATACACATTATTCAATAAATACATTCTTTGTTATTTCAAATCCTTGTTCTTTATTTCATTCCAGTGTATGCACATTTTACATGCATCCTTCACAATGCATTACAACTTGCATTTACTATTTTGATTCGACATCAATAATGAGTCAGCTAGGGAAAGAAAGGGTTGATCTCTCTTATCTCTCTCACTTATAGAGTTGACCCTTTCTTTATTTTCCTGTATCAGCCACAACAAGCCCTAAAGAATTACTTTTCTGTGATAGATACTACTACTGATTTTTGCATTTGATATCAAAAGGTAAAATTACTACTCAATAGTAATTGGATATATAGTTTGGTATTTCATTAGAGTCAGATAATGATAATTTAATAAACTTGACTAGGTTATAACAACAGGTCTTACTCATATTTTCATCAATAACCATTTTTTTTATAAAAATTTGCACCAGAGGTAATTTGTTCAGTTTTAAGAAAGAAACCCAACAGATTAATAGCTATTTTTTCATTGCAACTGAGCTGTAGACAGAACCACTCTTATCAAATGTATTGGTCAGAGAACTGCCCCATATCTTAAAGATAGAAGCGTGTGTTTTTCACTATTCGATAACATGTTTTAAAAATCCATTTAGATTACTTAAATATCACAAGTCCAGCCCTTTCATCACGCTTTTTGAAGTTTGATAACTCAAAAACTAATCAAGATAGAAACATTGGGTTTCACCAATTGGTAGCCAATTTTTTTGAGCTTCATTACATTTGCGGCAAATATGGTGGTAGTTTGGGAATTATGGTTGTTTCTCTGAAGCAGGTAATCTTTGCTTATACAGATGTAAAAATGTATAACGATTGGGATATCTCATGATGGAAACTGCCCATGTATTGACTCTTTGTATGGCAGTTTCTAGTTCTTCCTGTTCTTAACATAATTGTTTCAGATTATCAATATATATGAGGTGGTCCCATTACATCTCTACAATACATTGTTCAGTTGTCTCACAAATAGTAGAGCGGACAGCAAGTCGCTTTGAAAGATGCCTTGATCTCAATAGGTGATACCTTCCTACCTCTGCTACCACTGCAACTGATGATGATGGCTGTAACGTTATGAGTTCTAATATTTGCTAAGTTTAGAAAAGGTACGTACTGGAAATGTGAGACCAGCTAAGAGATCCTGAAAATGCATCTTTCGACCTTGTTTTGTTTGGGGTTAATGGTTATGATGCTTTGGCCTCCGGAACCATGTCTGACCCCAAGATTCATCATCTGATGAAGGCTTTGTTAACAACACAGCTTTTTCTTTTTTTTTTTTGCAGTAGCATGTGTATGAAATTATATACGTAATATATCCACAGAACGAGACCAATCAGCCTGCATGGATTCTATAATTTGAGATTCCCCACGAGTTACCACGTGTAACAGACACCTGAAGAAGGCTGGTGAGTGCAGCAGTTGAAACGTTATTGCGATAACAACCAAGATGTGGTCATTAATCTGAGAAAATCAGTGAACAGTGGTAGAAGGTCAGTTGGGAAGTCAAGGCCATTGAACACAAATGTAAAGCTTAATGCTGTAAATAGATGATCAGTTCAGTCTATGTACTCTATTATTCAACTTCCCTCTTCCTCCTTTCACGAAAAATCTTACCTCCCTCGACTCAACTTGAATAAATCAGTGTTTCACTATTTTCGGTGAATGCTGTTCATTGAATAATAATTAGACAGGTCTGCTTAGTCACTCGATAGAAACCCCCTTGTGACCAACGTCATTTGGTAGCATGCTATGTTGGGGGTGATCAATTAAAGAATTGGTAAGAGGGATGATCAATGGATACGTTACTTCTCTCGCCTTTTTTTGCACAGTGATCATGAAAAAAGTCCAAATTTAAAAAAAATAAACAAGCATGTAGACTACTAGATGCAAATTAAAAGACCAATTTAGCATAAACTTATATTACAAATCTACCCCATACCCCTACTACTGAAAACCCATTTAGAATTTTGAAAAACAAAATGAAAAATTTTTTTCCTACATGATAAGGAATAGATATTGAAATTTTCATCCTTCTAGCTCCATTGGTGTGGCTCGTATATGCAATACATATATTGATTGAAAGCCAGCCAGACCAACTTGAAAACCTAAGAAATCCATGTTGACAGTTTTGGTTGACTGTTTCTAGTAGATATCCAACAATAAAGTATCTTCTGTGTGTTTGGTGAAGAACAATTTGTTCGATAATATTATTTCTATATTTCTTTCACGTTTCTTTATTGGATTTTCTTCAGTATTTTATGCATGAGGTGGCTCGGATATGATTGGGGAATTTATTGATTCCTTTCCCATGATTCAGTTAGTTTGTTGAGCAGCCCTTCATTCAGTTTGTCCAATCAGCCCAAACGAAAGAATATTGATCAACCTTTCTCATTCACTCAAATTCTCAGAGCTTCATTGGTTATTAAAAAGAGATTGTTATTTGTCTCAAATTAAAAGTGAATTACAGTTTTGAAATAATTTTTCGATGCTTTTTTCCCTATGAATACTAAGCTTAAGATGTAGACCTTCTAAGAAGTCAAATTAGTCTTTTATAAAAGATAATTTGATACTTTTTTTTAAAACGCTGCTGTAGTGTGTTGAATCTAAAATTGTTGCCGTCTTCTGTGGAATGGTACAGTACATAGTGGTAACGTCGCTTTGGTCTTTAATATAATAAACATTTGACTCGGCAGATATCTCAAACAAAATTCTACAACACTAAAAATCTTATATTCACTATGCATATTGGTAAAATGGGTAATTAACTATTATTGTTTGTTATCTAAGAGTAGCTTGTCTATACTAACAACTTGACCTATGGTGAAAGTGAGGGGACTTTTAATCTTCATTTCAGACATCCCCTTCCATGTACTTGCAAGTGACAAAAAGGATGTGATAAGTAACCAGTGAAGTGTCAGGAAATTAAACAGATAAGACTTGTAGAAATGAGAACAAGTACATTTATATACACTATTTACATTGAAAATTTGCCTTGAAAAGCCTCACAACAAAAGATGAGCTTTTCAGCAGTATAAATGTTTTGTGTGTTTGAGATAAAACTTTTTGGAATGTGTAATGAAAATGATTTTTTTTCTTGACTTACTGGATATGTTTTTCAAGTTGATCCAGAAGTTGACTATCCAGTGCGTGCAAAATGTTCAAAAAGTGAATGTATAAAATCACTTATGTATAAAATCACTTGTGTGTGTGTGTGTGCGTGTGTGAAAAAATTGAAATGAATTTAGTAAGTCTGAAGTGTGTAATAATGTATTATTGTGAAATGTTGTTTTGGGCAGTATAATGTCCTCGGGATATACAAACGCATACTGTCAGATCAAGTTTTGTGAGCATCTTTTGAAGGGGAAAAGATGGCTCATGGGAATAGTTGTTTTAAATGCAATCCTATAGTTTCTATAGTTCAGAAAATATTATTTGCCTTTTCGATTATATTATTTTCATTTTATTTTTGGCGGAACTCTCAAAGTCATTTTGATTTGATTCAAGTGTAAACAAGTGGTCTTTATTCAATCCTGCATCTGCAGTATTGGTGATCACTTTAGACACCACAAGTGCTACTCTCTCGGTGATGGTGATTTGATGGAGTCATATTGTTGGTGTATGTTCTGTCGAAGGTTTGGAGGTACCCATGGAGTCTCTCTGGTTAAGGAGACTTCAGGATAGGTCTCCTGTAAAAGATGCAGTGTGTTCAGTAAAAAAAATTTTCAGAAGAGAACTTCTCAGGGTAAAGGTACAACCAAGGAAAGGGCTGTGGATGAGAATGTTGTAAACCACATATGTAACTCTGCCTTATATCACTATTTGGAAAAACAATTTGAACTTGCCATTTAAAAAATTAGAACAACTCTTGTTAATTTTCTGTATCAGCTGAGAGGCCCTTTTTTTCAAAACAATGAAACAGTACAGGAACAAAGAGCATTGTATGTTGGGCAAGGAAAAGTTGGTCAATCTTTACATATATATGTGTGTTCATATAAGCACAACATCACTTTCCAGATACATGGATTACGAATCCAATTTCTCTTTGGGGTGGTCTACGCAAAGATATATAGGCCTCTTTTATTCACCTCCCCATCAAAGTTGATTAGCCTTACACTGGCCAGATGTTATAACTAGAACCCAGTCTCAAACATTCTTGGCACACTTTATTTTGAAATGCTGTAAAAAATAAAATGTCAATATATGCCACTGAAAGAAAAGAATGTTTTTTCCGAACTATCTTAATTAATACTTGATCGTTGATTACAAAAACACATTTTAGAGATTTTTTTTTGTTAATATAAACTTCAACTTTATTGTTAACAAATTAAAACTATAGAACTCTCCGAATTAACTTTTTATATCCCTCAAAGATTTAAGCAAAATGAGTGAGCTTTTTTCCGACTTTTTTTCTGATAGAATAATTAACTCAGATTAAGTTTTAACACTTATCTGATAAAGCTGTTGGTTTTCAAATTGGAACCTTGCAGTGAGTATATAAACTTTCAATGAGATTGCCATACTCATTGAAAACGTATTCTACATAGGAGAGAAGATTTAACACTTTCCACAAAACCTCAGCTACATCCTGGGCACAGAGTTACCAGTGCTGTAGTCCTGACTCGCTCTGACCTACCCACCATGTTCACCCTGCTAAGACAACACGGACAGTGCTGGCTAGGTCATGATCAAAGCATGAAAGATGGCCACATCCCAAAAGACATCTTACATAGCAAACTGGTCTCTGGTAGAAGAACCAAAGGTCGCCCTCAACTGCACCACAAAGATGTCTACATAAGGGAGATGAAGGCAGCCAATATTGACACCTACTCCTGGGGGACCTTGTGACTGACTGCACAAAGTGGAGAAGTAACCTGACCCGGCAGTTCAAGACAGGGGAAGAGAGGCTGTTAATGCAGCAATAGATAAGAGGAAGAAAAGAAAAGAGTGCAACACCAAATATATGGACCAACCATTACTCATAGTTGCGACCTCTGCAGTTGACCACGTAGATCTTTTTCAATTACAGGTGACGTGGCTCCATTTGAGTAGGCAGCCAGAGGACTAGGATGCATCATTCATAATCTTTCTTTGCTGACAGGGGGCCAAGAGTAGGGTTTGCTAAATGGTATTTAAATACCAGTTTTAAAAATTGGTGAGCAATACCGTTAACAGGACACCAATACCTATTTTATAAGTTTTCTCCATTTTAACCTTCAAAGCCATAATGTTCTAAACATGAGATTTGCTTTTTTTTTAAATTTCTAAAAAGATCTCAGATATAATCCCAAAAAGAATATTTGCCGCGATTTTGTATCAATAACTTGAAAAGTTCATCATGCTGATGGTCTTTGGACTTTTGCTGGCAGACGTTTTAAAAGTATTTTATATTTCTTAAAAATCATCATTTGAAAATAAGAAAACTCGAACAACTTTTCTAATCTCAACTCTTCCCTGAAAAAAGCCAAGAAATTCAAGAAATATAGAATTGCAACAATCCATTTATTTCCAAAAATGGAGATTTTTTTTCATCAAAAAATATAACACTCATTTTTGTTGTACAGACAAAATAAACTCTTTTGCACATGTTTTAAAAAAAAAAGATTTTCAGAATTTTTTATTCAAACTTTCAGTTCCAAATGTGAATTCCTCCTTTGAATGAAAGCCCTGATAATAAATATGTGTTTTTATAGTCTTTTGTAAATTTTTGTGTAATGTTTGACCTTCTTTACTTCTTGAATATAAATTAAAGATGCCTTGGCTAAATGAAAAAAAAAATGTATTTTTGGAAAAAATTTTTAAAGAAATATCCCGCTCCTGTTCAGGGGGTGAGAACTCATTTTCTTTCTAAAGCAAGTCCTAACATTATTTCTTATCACCCCTGTACTGATCTGTCTGTTTAGTTTTTTCATTAGTTTATTCATTTTAATGTTCCTGCTCAGTTCACTGAGGTATGTGTGAAAGCAAGTGAGAAAAAGAGGACACTGAATAACATGTTGCCGAGTGGGCAACAAGAAAAGTGTAATGTCTGCACAAAGGTCCCATCTGTGCCTGCCACTGAAAAAAAAAATACAACTAAAAACCTGTGAAAACCGGTTTTCTGAATTTCCATAGGTAATTTACCAGTATTGGGGATGTTAGTAATTTGCAAACCTTACCCAAGATTTGTATTCTATGCTCACTATAATCAACGTTATATATGTAAGGCTCTATTCAAGTTTGTTATTGGATTGAAGTAATTTATAATAATATATTGTATTATACTAATATATCATAGTCCAGGTAACTGATGCTATTTTCAGTGTCATTGCTAAGGTCTTGCCACCGATACACCTAAATAGTAACTTTCAGTGAGTGATGTACAACTTTTTTGGTCATTATTACCCATAATCTGTGCAAGTATCAAAACATCAAAAAAATATTCATATCATAATTAGATATAAGTGACTGCTCATAAAGTGTAGAGGACAGTTTTATATTATATTTACCGGAACAAGCCAGTGCAAAAGTCAGATCACAACACAAGAAAATCTAAATTTTGATATTCATCTTTTCTGGACAATAAAATAAAGTGCAACTGACCAGTCAGCAAACAGAATTCATAATTTACCTGAACATAAAATATGCATATATGTTAATTTCTTCTCTGTCTACGCAATGATCTCATTGGTTAATTTATCTTCCTATTATAACATAACAATGAATATTACATCATAGAAACTCTGAAGACTTCATATCTGAACACTCTTTTAAACAGCTTGAGCTGAGTTGAGACTTTTTCAAAAAAAGCTCAAAATTAGGATACTCAAAATGTTAAAGATAGTTTAACAAATAAAACAGCTATAAGCTCCTTGGTGTCAATCCATACATGAATATCCTAGTCATTCTTTAAGGGTATATGCTAGTTTTTATATGATAGATGTATCAGGGCCTTCTCTATGACTAAGATAGTATCAGATTTCTAATTTACTCCAGAGATCAGTGTTTGAACCCAGATCAAAATTAGGACTTCAAGTGCCAAGTTTCAAGGCTAATAGGTCCTCCCCACCTCATAGTTTGGGACAACACAGTCTTTGTACCCAACTCTAATTTGACCTTCTGCCAGACTATACTAAAATGAGTGAACATCTTTAATAGTTGGTTAAGCAACTCTTTTTTTCTAAACGATTAACTCTCTCAATTCTCAGATACTTATTTTCTGTTATTCTATGTATGATTTCTCTCTCTCTCTCTCTATCCTGTTTTCTCTTTTATTCTATTTGCTCATTTCTTATTGTCTATATGTATCTATCCTTTTTTATGTATGAAGCAGAATTCATTTCCCTTCATCATGTTCTGAGTGTGATGTGAATAAACATTGAAATGTTAGCAAAATCAAGTCCAATTCTTGTATGTTAACTAAACATTAACTACTATCATGTTTTTCATTCCAACCTACATCTTTTATGCTTTGATTGCTACCTTCACCTTTATACGTTAAAGTCATCCAATGGACAAGATTTCAATATGTGTGCATGTACATGTGCGTGTATGTATATGTGTGTGCATGTGTGACTAGATAAAAATGGTGGATTTTATAAGGTCATGACTGTTACTCTGCTTTTGCCTATCCTTCAATGATAATCTTCCGACTACTACTTAACCAGCAAAATTTTTCTTTCTCTTCCCAATTCTGATTAGTCTTTTCTTGCAGTCATGTACACTATTGTTAACAACAGGTGGGAAAACTATTCTGGAGAGTTCTGCATTATGAGCAATGCTGCTGAAATGGCATTAAAAAGTGCTGTAAAGTTTGTGGCCAAATTGGAATCTGTACAAGTATTATCTTTAATGATTTTGGCACAGTTTGATCCCTATATTTGCCACTGAATTAATTCATTTATCAGGTTTTATATGGAAGAGAAAAATAGGAAGTGGTTGTCACTTTAAATTCATTTCTAATTTGGTATCTTAAAGCAAAGATAATGATAGCATTTTTCCCTAAGGCTCTCTTTTTTTGTCCAGTCATCAAAATTTGGTTGAATCTTCAAATGCAGATTTCCTAAGATAAAAATAAATTCTGGACATAGTCCAAGGCAAAACCATTGGCTATTCATTTTGTATCTCTACCAGAAATTGATAGGCGTTACACACACACACACATACACACACATATATATGTATATATATATATATATATATATATATATATATATATAT
Source organism: Thysanoteuthis rhombus (assembly GCA_963457665.1). Taxonomy (NCBI): domain Eukaryota; kingdom Metazoa; phylum Mollusca; class Cephalopoda; order Oegopsida; family Thysanoteuthidae; genus Thysanoteuthis; species Thysanoteuthis major. The sequence continues at coordinate 33,686,479 of OY735217.1, read as the reverse complement.
ATATATATATATATATATGCTAGACAACCTTTGGGTCACACTCTGAGAAAAATTAGTACACTCTATTGTGAAAAGGATGAAAACAGATTTTTACATATTTGCAAATAAGTAAATAGATAAATAGGGAAGCATTCTCCATAATTAGTTTTTAATAGTTGTCTCCCTTGACAAATTGGTCATTTTGATATTGATAGGGGCAAGCATGAGTGCAGATCCTATACTATTATTATAAAGTTGCTAATCATTGGGATTTTTTTGCATTCCTCGAGTCAGAGCAATTTAGTGACACCTTGATTCAATAACTCTGGCTACAATGCACCATTTCTGCTTCTTAATGGTCACAAATAGATAAACTGAATCAGACTTTTAGTATTCTATATATGTATATATATATATATATATATATATAGAGAGAGAGAGAGAGAGATATCTAATTATTATTATCAGAGAGAGCAATATGGTAGACTACACACTATTGTTACGAAGTGGCAAATCTCTAAGGATTTTTACATATTCTTCAAGTTACTGCATTTTAGGGATACCTTAATTTAATACTTCTAGCTACAATGCATAGTTTTCAGCTGATTATAGGTTAGATAAACAAAATCAGACTGGATCACAACAAATACTGTTCCCAAGCAATAATGGACAAAGGTCCATACTACGCTCTGTTCATACATGCTATTCAAATTCCCAAAACTTTTGAGTAACTACTTATATATATATGTGTGTATATGTTGATGAAAATGACAATAGGAAATTGAAAAGAAAAAACTCAGCCTCCAACATGTAACAGCAAAAATTTCCTGTGAACCACTAAAAATATTTTCTCTGAAAATGATGGCTGGTAGCTGTAAAAATGCATCAAAACTTGCCCTCAGAAAGATAAAAGATTCTGAGATGTAGCATCTACTTTCTCTTGAGTTTTTTCCCTTCATCTTCCAATTGTCATTTTCATCAACATTCTGTCGGATCACCTCACATACACAATACAAATATATATATATATATATATATATATATATATAGAGAGAGTGAGAGACACCGGTATATAGAAGTACTTTTCAATAATTTCCCCTTTTGAAAATCTGTAGTATTGAGAGACAGAAATAATCATAGAATGTTTAAAGATGGAGCCATTTTGTCTGCAGAATTGTGGCAACTAACTGACAGCTGCTGGAAACTGCTTGCTATGGAATAGAATAAGAGAATATTATCAGAGGAATGTGGATCTTTTTTTCATTTCAATGTCTTCAACTTCTTTCTTCAAGTGTTTCCCTGCCATAAATCATAAATCACAAGTATTTATTTTTTACTGTTCTGAACTTCATCTTTCTCTCGAAATCTCCTTTGCTTTGGCTACAGGAAGGATTTCCATTGAGAATCTACAGAAAAGTAAATTGATTTTATCGTATTGTGATTCAGTCTGAATAGAGCACGCGATACAAAAAATAAATGATATCATTCGAAAAAAATGTACACGGTGCCTGGTGAAGCCCATAATCCATCAA
>OY735217.1:33662468-33679968 GCA_963457665.1 Thysanoteuthis rhombus | reverse complement strand
AAAGAATCAGTGGAGCAGTAACAACCAGTGGAGTATAAACAATTAAGAGATGGCTCCACATACAATGCCACGTGTGGCCCCTCAGTGAACTAGAGCTAGAGCTGTGAGAAATTGAAATGTTCACTTGTAATTATGTCTGGATTAAAAGAGGTATTAGACCTATAGTTGCCAGAAAATCAGTGGTATGTCAGTATGATCATTAATTTTCTAGAATTTCATGACAGACAATATTCTGAATGATATTCTTTCTTTTATGTCTTACCTTGATGTCTATGTCTTTCTTGATTGGCTCTCTCACATTTTGTAAACCCAAAAACCTTGTTAAATACTTGACAAAGAATATTCCAAGCAAATGGAAAGTTTAGTCTCAAATCGCTTTCATTATCCCTGAACGGCAAAAACAAAATTTTCTATTTCATTGAGAATCATTTATAGATAGTATTATAACTTTTGATTGTAAAGTCAATGGATTTCATCAAAATATAGGAATATAGAAAGAAATATGCACATTATTGGTTAGGTAGATACAAACAAAAGTTTTAATTTATAGATTATAAAATAGTAAACACTGATTTATACAAGCTGTTGCTCTACTCTTGATTGTTGAAATCACAGCATTTCAATCGTTGAACCCTTCAACCTCTATATTCGGTAATATATTTTGAATTTTAAAGTGAACCCTTTATCTCCATTACACTATCATCTCTAGTTAATTCTTCTATAATTGCATCCCTTGTGATGACATTTCTGCCTGATCCAGGGATTGATCTCACAACCACCTGGTAAACTGCAATACTTAATCAGCACTTATATTCATGGGGCCATTGTCTTATAGCACAATCAGGTGGTGTAATTTTTTTAAACCTTGAATCTAGTGTTTATTCTTTCCTTATCAAAGGCTCCAATATGGTGCTCAATCCTATGCTAGGCCCACTGAGGAGGTTGTCAGAGCTTAGCATATGCAATGATTTCTTCCTATTCTTCAAAACGAAACCCAATAGAAAATGGACTTAAAAGAGCCCCAACCACGAAACCAAAAACAAAACAGACTACATCTTAATGGACAAAAGCCACACTATCAAAGATATTCTAATTCTAAACCAAGTAAACGAAGGAAGCAACCATAGAATGGTTAGATGTAAGATGCAAGTAAACATCAAAAAAGAACACAGAAGAATGTTCCACACCAGACTGCGACCACTAAACATACCAAATGAACTCACCCAACCCTTCAAGCTAGAGTTGGGAAACAGATTTAAAATCCTCACAGACGAAAACGACACCAACATTAACAAACTCCACAGCAAAATAACAACTTCTCTAATAGAAGCTGCTACTATGTTCAAACCAAGAAACACACTGACTATTAGCAAAATCTCAGATGAAACCAGGAAACTCATTGAAAAGCGCAGAAACCTCAAACCACTACCAACAGCAAGGGAAATATAGAGGAGACCAAACTGAATTAAACAATAAAAAAGAAACTAAGAGAAGACAAAAGAAGATATACGATAGCAATCATCGAAACCACTCTCGAAGAACGGCGGGGCTTTAAAGCAATAAATAAACCTCTCACTATCGGACAGAAACAAATAACTTGCATACTCGAAGAAAACAGAGACATAACAACAGACAGAGACAGAATTGTCGAAAGCGCCTAAGAATTCTACCAAGAACTCTACTCTTCAAGACATGGGCAACTAAGCAACGACCAGGATACGCAAGACGCTGACAATAAGTTCGAGGAATTCCCAGAAGTTACAACATGGGAGGTAAAACAAGTCATCAAACAAACAAAAAAAGGAAAATCCCTTGGACTAGATAACATCACCATCGATCTACTCAAAAAAGCTGGTAAGACCGCCAACAAAACAAAAATCTGTATAACTTGCGTCAAAAACAGAGTAAAGTCCTGAAAGACTGGAATACGGAAATCACAATGCTTCTACATAAAAAAGGAAACCCCAAAGACCTCAAGAAATACAGTCCTATGAGCCTACTCAACTGCATCCATAAACTTTTCACAAAAATTATTACCAACCGGATCACTAAAACACTACATGAAAACCAGCCACGGGAACAGGCTGGATTTAGAAGAAGCTACTCGACCATGGACAATCTTCATTCAATTAATCAGAAGAAAGAAAAAGTAGCAGAATACAAAATGCCACTCGTGATAGTATTTATATACTTCAAGAAGGCATTTGACTATGTAAAAATTCCCATGGCCATGAAGGCCATCACTCTACAAGGTGTAGACCCTGTATACGTCAAAGTACTGCAACATATATACAATCACAGCAACACCTTTATCAGGCTACATAAAGACTCTGAACCCTTCTAGCTCCAAAAAGGAGTAAGACAAGGTGATACCAGTTTATCCGAACTCTTCTCAGCCTACCTCAAGATAATCTTCCGAAACCTAACTGGGAGAATAGAGGAATAAAAATAAATGGCGAATTTAGATTTGCAGACGACATCGTCCTTTTTGCAGAGAACCCACTCGACCTCCAACTAAGGCTAGATGACCTAAATGAAGGAAGCAAAAAAGTTGGCCTACACATGAACTTCAGTCAAACGAAAGTCATGTGCAACAATCATGTTGAGAATAAGAACATAACTGTCAAAATCGAAGTTGCAAAACTGGGGAAAGTAGACCACTACATCTACCTAGGACAATGAATCTCCATGAAATCCTCAAAAGAAAGGGAAATCAAGGGAAGAATCACCCTAAGATGGCAAGCCTTCGGCAGAGCAAGCTCAACCTTCAAGAACAAGACGATTCCCAACATCCTGAAAAGAGTATACAGCCAATGCATCCTCCCGATAGTCATTTATGGAGCTGAAACATGGAACCTAACCAAGAGACAGACCTACAAACTGAGAAGCATGTAGCGTGTGCATGAGAGAACCATGCTCAACCCCACATGGAGAGATCACAAGACAGCACAATATATTAGGAAGAAAACGGGAGTCCAAAACATCATAGAATCTATTAGAAACTCAAATAGCAATAGGCACGCTGTGTTGCAAGCCTGACAGACAACCGATGGACATCACAACTCACGACATGGATCTCTAAAGATCACATAAGAAACCGAGGCTGACAGAACACAAGATGGAGAGATGAACTTGACAGATTCAGGAAATACTGGCTCTGCGACGCCCATGATAGAGAATTGTGTGGCGAATCCTGGGGGATGTCTATGTCCAACGACGGACGTTAAAAGACTGATGATGATTATTCTGACTTCTTTCTATAGGTGTAAGTGACACCCCCGACCTTTTCCTTTCATGCTTGATAAACCATACCCGACTTAATAGTCTTTCCACAGACCACAGCTCTTCAATGTTTTCCTAGCCTTACTTTTAGAGTAGGTGGCCTCTTAGTTTCTTTGCACCGCGACCCTGTTTAATAATGACGATTTTTTTTTCAGTCAGGCTAGTGATGGGAGAGGGGTTTTAATTACAACAAGAATATAGGTTGTAATCCATTTATGTCATTTAAAGGTGGTTAATACACTCAATTTTCTTTTTTCTAAAAGGGTTTTTCAATGAATGTGATAATGAGAAAAGGTGTAGATGGCTCTTATCATTTCATATTAACAAATCATTTTATTTCCAAGCAGTTTGATAGTGCATAGTTTATGGCCGAATGGTCGTTGATCACCGCTTTAGATGATACCCAGTCTTATTAAGATGAGGACACAATTCTGAGTAAATCAGTTTATAATAATGATAATTCTACAAAATGCTTTGAATAAAGTTAGGTATTTGTTCTATTACCAACATTTCCCGTTCAAAATTTTTTTTTAAACAAATCAAATCATTTTTGCTCAAACATAATTTTAATGTTATTGACATTTAAAAAGAATGTGTATATAAATTATGACTCAAAGTAAAAAAAAAAAATCCCCACAGAATGAGAAATAATATAGACGTTAGCTCTCAGGAACTAATATATTGTTTTGAGTTGATTTTTTTATTTTAGTGAATGAAAGAAGAATAAATCATTAAAATGTTTGAAGATATTTATCTGATATTTTTTATTTATTTATTTTTTTTTGTCGGCTGTTGGGAGAGGGAGAAACGTCCGTGTAACCACAAAGAATAGAGCTTATCTCTTGAGAGATCAGAGAAACTTTGAGGTGGTGACGTCATAATAGCATATTATTCATGAACAGACATTGACTTCAAATGAACACTGGAAAAATCTGACCAGACATTTTGCTTGATTCGATAAACTGCGGCGTAGTGCGAAGAGAGAGGCGATGGGAAGCAAGGCTACCTGGGTTAATGACCTGTTCCTACACTCCCCCGAAAGATTTTTTAGATTCAACCAGTTTCAGAGATGTTCTGAGGCCATTTGGAACGTGTATTCTGGCTATCTTTCCTTATCAGGAAACCATTCAAATAGAGAGTCTTAGTGCTTCTTTGATAGTGAAGGGGTGCCATTCCCTCTCCCGAAATAAGTAAGAGAATGTCTTTCCCATTGCGTTTTCACAGCTCTACACCACTGTTGATGAATTATCTGATTTGCAGTGGCATAAGATGCGAGAAACAGAGCTAGAAGTCCGAGTTCAAATTCTGGCTGAAACTATCCGTGTTCACAATGCACTAATGTCAACTGGAAAAAACGTCAATCCACTTCTCCCTGAGTTATATTCACTCGTCAAATATATTAGCAAAATATCTAGTTTCTGGCATGCCATAATAGTTGACCGAGAAAAGAGGTACTAAGTGAAGATTTTTTGCATAACACTTTCCCATAACTATCTTACATACCGAGGCAATATCAGGAGAGGTTGTTATCCCCATAGTCAATCTTAACAGAGTCCAATAAAATAATTTCAATATGCATTTTTGTTTTTTTGATATTCTACCTTGTATCAGTTGTGTCAGATCATCAAGTAACAAGATAATACACTGACCTATACGCGAAAAGATAAACATTTACACGTACATGACAGTATACATACAAGTATATATTTTGATGTATATACTGTTTATATTTTGGTAGGTAACACAACCTTAAGATAAGATGAGACCTCAATTTCAATATTTCATGGTTTTAGCGTACTGTTCTGGCATCTGGCCTATAAGACGACCCCATTTTGGGGAGGGGTATTTTTTGGATGCTTCAAGCAAGGGCAATTATTTTTTGGTTTCCGACCCATAGCTAGCAAGCTTCCAGTTAGTGTTGCCAGAAGTCATGAATTTGGCATTTTAAAAAGCATATTGGCTTCATTACTTCAAGTTGGCTTTTCGATCTTTTCCTGGACTTTTTTTTCATTCGGATGGTTTTAAAATATCAGTCGTGTTTTCATCAGTAGATCCTAAGATATACAAATAAAGAAAATCATTGCTCAGTTAGAACAAAAATTAGCTTCATTTTTATTGCCCATCTTTGACCCACATTGAATAAGTCTTTAATTGCATATACTTGATAATAATTTAGCTCACTGGTTAGTTACTGTTCTTGTATCTTGCCAATAAGACAACCCTACTTTCAGGGTTGCAGTACTTTAACGTACACAGGGTCTACACCATGTAGCGTGATTGCCTTCATGGCCATGGGAATTTCTACAGAGTAGAATGCCTTCTTGAAGCCTATAAATGCTACAGCGAGTGGCATTTTGGATTCTGCTACTTTTTCTTTCAGCTGATTTATTGAATGGAGATGGTCCATGGCTTCTTCTAAATCCAGCCTGTTCTCGTGGTTGATTTTCGTCTAGTGTTTTAGTGATCCGGTCGGTGATGATTTTTGTGAAAGTTTGTATATGCAGTTGAGCAGGCTTATAGGTCTATAGTTGTTGAGGCCTTTGGGGTTACCTTTTTGATGTAGAAGCATTTGCAACACATATACACCACAGTAACTCCTTCTTTCGGCTACATAAGGACTCTGAACCGTTTCAGCTCCAAAAAGGAGTAAGACAAGGTGATACCAGCTTATCCAAACACTTTACAGCCTGTCTTGAGATGATATTCCGAAACATAGACTGGGAAAATAGAGGAATCGAAATAGACCACGAATATTTGAGCAACCTAAGATTTGCAGACGACATCGTCCTTTTCTCAGAGAACCTACGAGGCCTCCTACTAATGCTAGATGATCTAAACGAAGGAAGCAAAAAAGTCAGCCTACACATGAACTTCAGTAAAACGAAAGTCATGTGCAACAATCATGTTGAGAATAAGAACATAGCTGTCAAGATAGAAGATGCGAAACTCGCTCGGCAAGGTGGACCACTACATCTACCTAGGACAGCGAATCTCCATAAGACCCTCAAAAGAGGAGGAAATCAAGCGAAGAATTAATCTCGGATGGCAACCCCTCGGCATAGCAAGCTCAACTTTCAAAAACCAGACGATTCCAATCATCCTAAAAAGAAGAGTATACAACCAATGTATTCTCCCGATAGTCACTTACGGAGCTGAAACGTGGAACCTAACCAAGAGACAAACCTACAAACTGAGAAGCATGCAACATGTGCATGAGAGAATCATGATCAACCTTACATGGAGAGATCACAAGACAGCACAGTATATAAGGAAGGAAACGGGTGTCTGTGACATCATAGAAACTATTAAAAAACTCAAATGGCAATGGGCAGGCCATGTTGCAAGAATGAAAGACAACCGATGGGCATCACGTCTCACAACATGGATCCTCAGAGATCACATGCGAAACCGAGGCCGACAGAACACAAGATGGAGAGATGAACTAGACAGATTCAGGAAATACTGGCTCTGCGACGCCCATGATAGAGAATTGTGTGGCGAATCCTAGGGAAGGTTTACGTTCAATGACGGATGTTAAAAGACTGATGACGATGATGATGATTTTCAGGGTGGATGTTTTTTTTTTTTAAATATGCTTCAAGCAAGGGTAGTTTTTTTTCTTTTTGAAATTAATTGTTCAAACTAAAACCATGCAAGATGCTGGAATTTTTCGCTACTTTGTTATGTTTCTCCACAGATTATGGTGTTTTGCTGGTGTTGCCTGTTCTGTTTGGAATCATGGCATTCTGAATGTGATTTGGAGGAGTATTATTCTGGTTGCGTGATTTAAATTTCATTGCGAGGGTTACACATGTCCTCATTATGTTTTCGTTGAATTTTGTGAAGAGTTCATAACTGATTTTTCTAAATACTGAATTCATCTGGGAAATTTTGTATTAAACGTTGTCAATAGCATAAGTTGCCTAAATATATCAATTGTCTTTTAAATCTATGCAAGAAAGAATCATTGATATCTATTTATCAAATTGTATTGAATGTTGCAAACTTCAATTTTTTTACTTTATTTATTTTATTTTATTCAATTCTACTTTGTAATATGATATTCAGATTTATAATTATAATTTTGAAGAATATCCAGCACTCTATTTCAAAAATGTATTTAAGAACTAAAAACGTTATTTCAAAGTTTTTTTCTCTTGATTTTGCTGGAAAGGAAAAGAGCAAATTTTTGTCAAAAAAAAAAAAAAAAAGAAAAGAAAGGAAAACAGTTTTATTTATTATAGTGTAGATTTTGTCTATTTGAAGTCAATTTTTACGTTTTTCCGGCAAAACAAACAATCTGACACGCTGATGACTAACTTATTTTTTTAAACAAAATCTGCAATTCAAAAATTGATTTAAAGATAACGTATTTACCCCCAAAAGATGAAATCAATAAAGATATTTAGTTTCATCTTTATTTAACCGAACTTTGCAGAAAAAAATCCACTTTCCACATGAAAAAAAAATGGAAAACAGCTTTTTTTACCAATTGGGATAAAAGAATTTCAGCATGAGGTCAGTGATACAAATCTTTTCATATATAAAGAATACAGGCATCCTCACATTTGGAGAGGGATGGAATCCCTGGAAAATTGACAAAATCGCGAAATCCTGTTGTGTGAAACCATTATAAACTGAAGATGCATTCCAAAGGAATTTTCTCAGCCCGAAGTAATTCAAACACTTTCAGGAATTAAAATAAACATTTATAAACTCATAAAACACAGTACATTAACTAATTTATATAAAATAGGTTATAGACAACTCATACTTACACAATGACTGCTTTCAGGTAGGGTTGCCAAATTGGACATTTTTCGGCTACATCTGGCTATTTTCTCTCATTCAGCTATTTAAAAAAATCTATTGATCATAATCATCAGTCTTTTAACATCCATCGTTGGACATAGACCTTCCCTAAGATTCTCCACACCTTTCTATCGCGGGCAACGTGGAGCCAATACTTTCTAAATTTGTCAAGTTCGTTTCTCCATCTTGTATTCTGCTGGCCCCGATACGCATGTGGTCTCTGGTGATTCATGTTGGAAGTTGTGATGTCCATCGGTTATCTGTTATCGAGCGACATGACTACCCACTTGAGTTTTCTGATGTATTCCATGACTCCTATTTTCTCCCTGATATATTGTTCTGTCTTGTGATCTCTCTACGTGAGAATGATTCTTTCGTGTGCACGTTGCATGGTTTCCGAGTCAGTCTCTTGGTTAGGTTCCATGTTTCATCTATTATAGCTGATTAGATCCAAGTGGTACGAGTAGATGTTCAATTTTTATTAATGATTTGTTCTTGAGTCTTTGTATGCTGTTATTTTATTTGATAAATGTGCTCAAGATAAGCGTATGAAAGTTTTAGCGATAAAGTTTACTGGAAATGGAAATATTTAGCCTTTATTGTAAAGACAGTTCGGCAATAAATAACGAATTGTTGGCAACGTTGAATGCTGGCTGCGTTGAGTGAGTGGTTAATGTGTTTTGATTGTTTGTGAATTAGGCATCCCCACCTCCTACAGTGTTGCTTCTGTCAACATGTTTTCTGCCTTTCAGATAAGATCATCATCATCATTCTTTTAAGGTTTGTCGTTGGACATAGACCTTCCCCTGGATTCGACACAATTCTTTATCATGGGCATCGCGGAACCAGTATTTTCTGAATCTGTCTAGTTCATCTCTCCGTCTTGTATTTCGTCGGTGTGCGATCTCTGGGGATCCATGTTGTGAGTTGTGATGTCCATCGGTTGTCTGTCATTCTCGCAATATGACCAACCCATTGCCTCTTAAGTTTTATTAATAGTTTCTATGATGTCTCGGACTCCCGTTTTCTTCCTGTCTTGTGATCTCTCCATGTAAGGTTGAGCATGATTCTCTCATGTTGCATACTTTTCAGTTTGTGGAGCTGTCTCTTGGTTAGGTTCCATGTTTCAGCTCCATAAGTGACTATCGGGAGAATGCATTGGTTGTATGCTCTTCTTTTTCGGCTCATGGGGATCGCCAGGTTTTAGAAAGTTGAGCTTACTCTGCTGAAGGCTTGCCATCCTAGAGTGATTCTTCGCTTGATTTCCTCCTCTTTTGAGGATTTAATGGAGATTTGTTGTCCTAGGTAGATGCAGTGGTCTACTTTGCCCAGTTTTGAATCTTCAATCTTGACAATTATGCTCTTATTCTCGGTGTGATTGTTGCACGTAACTTTCGTTTTACTGAAGTTCATATGCAGGCCGACTTTTTTTGTATATTTGTCAAGTTTCTTCACTTTATCTCGATGGATACACCTACTTTATTGACCTGCATCGCCCCTACGTTGAAATTCGTTCAATACACTCTTACCTTCTCCTTCGTTTCTGTCTTTATTTCCTTCCCTTTTTTCTGTATAGATCTTGTTTTCTTCCTACTTACTTACATCTCTTTTGTTTGTTCTCTTTCCTTCCTTCTTTTTTCCTTCTCTCCCTTTTCTTCCTCTCTTTCTTCCTCCCCATGCCCTCTCCTTCATTCTGGTCCCACCCCCACAGCGTCAGGTGGGTGGGTATATCATGTGTTGTCTTATTCACTCAAAACATCCGGAAAGGAGGGGGTTAAATAGGAATTTTTTTGTTGCTTCAAATTTCTATTTATATTTCACTGTGTACTATTTTCATGCAAGTGTTACAAGATAAAGCTGTCTTCTGGTCGTGACCTCTGATCAATCGAGACCAACTTAAGACTGAATTCTCGGATCTTCGATCAGTGGGAGGCCCAATTAAAACTGACAGAAAGATAAAGGAAAATTATTTATTTGGGTATTCCAGTCCAGAAAAGACAGAGGAGAGCTAGTGGAGAGGGACTTGAGTTCAAGCTTCTAATCTACATATTTTCTCACTCTATATCAGGTATCAGGTTTTGTGCTTTGGAAACAAGACATTATCTCAGATGACACAAAGAGAAAACGTTGTGTTAGCTTTGCTGTTCCAGAGGCAGAAGTATAAAAATGACTTCTACGGGTTTCATGACATATTTTATTGTTCACAGCCTTATTTTTTTTTTTTTTTGGCTGTGAAGTGCTGAGTGCAACGGTGTCATTGGTTTTGCTGTATTCGATGTAGTTTTCGAGTTAGCTCTTATTGGCCGGAAATAGCCGATATTGGCCGGAAAGGCCCTTCTACCACATAGCCCCCCGAAATGGGATTTTGGATGTCATTTTTACTGAAAATTTGATACTATTCGCAACCACCAAAAACGACAACAGTATCTGATTTGGTACTATTCAATCTTGCTAACACAACAGCACAAGCCAAACTCAGGTTTAAAGAACATTTTCTCAGCAATCATCCCATATATTATTCTTCTTGTTTGTACATACACACATGACACGTTTTGATTATCATTTATTTCTTCTCTCGTGTCTCCTCATACCAAAAGATTTCCAGGAGTCACTTGTTGTCCACCGGAGCTAAAGCATAGTAACTTACAACAACAAAAAATTATAAATTCTATCCTTTCTTCCCTCCCTCTCCACCCACCCTTGCAATGTGATGAACAAGGTTAAGAATGGAAGAGGATGCTTATACTTGAATGGGAGCAAAAGGAACTCAACTCTAACTATAACTGTCATTTGTTCATTGCTCCATCCTCACAAATTTGAAGCCTAAAAAATTAAGTTATAGTAATAGTAGCCCACAGGAATATAGGCAGAAAGTATCATTTATCAATAATAATAATATTAATTGATGTATTAGTGGAATTTGCCATTCCATGTCACTTTACTTTGTATAAGCATGTTATATAATAAATTACTTGAAAAATGGTATACTTTAATTGTAAAAAATATTCATGCAAGAGTAATAATATCTTAGTTGTCAACTCCTATAGATCTCCATAGGTTTGGCTAGTTAGTTATAAATATGTACCTCTCTTAAAGTAAAAGCACAGACAACTATCATTATAGCCTGTCTACCTATTCTAATCAACACTGCAACCACTCAATAGGTTTTTTTTTATTACTTTTTTTGAGGGTTGTGCAGTTGGGTCAATGCCACCGAGGATCTGATTAATGCTGACAGAACCTGTTTGGCAAACTAATAACTTCAAATGACAACACTGCAGTCTCCAATATCACCAACACGGCTATACAATAACAGTTTTAAATGAGTGAGTGATCACTGAGCAAAACACTCTTACGTACTTGGGCCGTATCAGTAAAAGTTGTTACCCTCATAGTCGACTTTGACAAAAAGTCTAATCTTGCTGCCATTCAGTTCCTAGAAACAATACTATTACAATCAAGATGAAAACAAAAGTTCTGATCAATCAATGAATAATGAAAATTCCTCCTCTATAAAACAGACAAAACTTATCAAAAGCAATACAAACCAGATGTGATAACGAATGGAAAACCATTAAAGGCTTCAAATTACATTGCGGGGATGTCTTTCAGGATGGTGGCCTGGTGGATAAAAGTGTTGGTTAAAAAATGTTGCAAGTTACCTGGTGGTTGTGAGTTCAATCTCTGGATCTGAAATGCTCTTGTTCAGTAAGAATAGCAAAACAGGGATAAAATACTCATAGTGAGAGTCTGAACAAATCAATAAATCATAGCATCCACGGCCACCAAGGTTATATTGGGAATATCTTAGTGGTGGCCCAGTCACCAGCAAATTATAATTCACAGCCTTTTTATACATTAAGTTTGGGTTACCTATAACAATTGCACTGTAAGTTTCCAACTTCCAAATCCCATTGCCTTTAGTGAGATCTGAGGGCAGGGGTCAAATTCCCAGTTTGCCTCCCCTAGCAGACACCCATGTGAAATAGCTCAAGTTTGATAGTACTAAGGAGCCTGTTAACAATTGAAAGCTTACAAAAAATGGTCACATGCCCAACCAGGCCAGGCCAGGCTTGTCAGTACACTGTTGGTTGATCTATAAGAGACCTACTTATAATCAATATATGCTGTAATATACTTAGTAATGCAGCATGACCAAATCTCTTATATTATATCATATTTGGCAACATTGCCCGATGGCGTGGAATCACATGACTAAGTTCACATCTCAGAATAACATGACTAAGTACATGTCGACTGGTGCTGATGTGTATTTGGCCAGGGAACATATATATATAAATGCCAGCAGTCACTTCCCACTAAGGATTAGCAAACTCATCTCACAGACCATTATTACTTGATAGTATGTTCAACCTTCATTTGGTACTCTATACTTGTGACCTTGTGCTAAAATGAATCTTAGTAAATATCTATAAATGTAACCAATGAATCATTTGATGAGTATTCCTTCTTCCTTACTTTTTGGTTCCATTGGAAGTGGTCAGATGATTTGAAATAAGGAAACCTCGTCCCTTATTTTAGTTCTCTTTCTTACTCCATTCCACAATTAAATAAAATGAGGACTATAAACCAAGTAAGTTGTTTTTTCTACTAATACCACTGGGACAAAAGATCACAGGCTGCCGTATGACCTCTCAAACCTGTTATTATACTACCTTTAGTCAGTGTTGGTGCTCGGTCCAACTGTACTCAACCGCAAATTCAAAAAAAAATTTACATTATTTTTTAAAGATTTTTCAGGATTCATCAGATATATTGCACCCCCAGAGCCGCGCCCTTACCACCACAGTTGTAGGGTCTGCTGACTCCATGAGCTACCTCTGATTTAATGCAGGACCACTAAACTTGTATATTACAATATACAACCATTCCAAAATACGAAAAAATTCAAATTTCATAACATATTTTCTCGAACGGGATTAGGTTAAGAGATTGTAAAAAGCCAATGATTTTTATAAAAGGTTTCTTTTCTTGTAGAACCTAGTAAAGATTAGCATCTCTACTAGTATGTAACATCAAGACTAAGAAGCTTTCCATTGTGTTAAAGGTATGTCCTCATGGTATTCATTCCCTAGAGTGCTCTCTCGGCTTTATTCTCATGTCATTTGACACTCAAGTCAATGATTTTCTCTCAACTTCTGGCCCAATCCATAGAGACCCACCCATTATTTTCAGTGATAGCAGGTTTCAATACACTAATATCAATACATTCTGATAATTTGAAAAATAAGATACGCTTATAAACATATGTTGTTTTTTTTCTGCATGAGCATGTATACCTACTCTTTGATTTCGTTTGTGTACACACTGAATAAAGAAGTATAACAACTGTAGACACAACAAAAGTACATATCAACAATGTAAATATAGTTCATTAAAAATACATGTGAAAGACAGAGAACAGAGAAGTTACCTTTTTATCTTTGATGAATAAAGAGAAAAAGCTGGTTCAATCATTGAAATGATAATAACATTCAGAAGAATAGGTGACAGCAGAATTTTAGGCCATCCTTTGTGATGGTAAATAAAGTTTCTCAACAATTGTAATTATACATATCTATGTGGGAGATTTTGTGTGTATATAAATATATATATATAGTGCTATAATTTTTGAGGGTTGGGCTCTTAATAACTGAAGAGTGCTTTATATCATAGATAGAGCAAATGTTGATAGATATAGACAGAGAAATCAGTGTTCCATGGTGACTATGAATTTCACGCTGCTGCAATCTTAAGACATATATTTACGCTGCTGCAATGTTCAGACATATATATGTATATATATATATATATATATATATATATATATATCTGGTGAAAAAAAAAGGCAATCAGGAAACCAAGTGTAAATATGAATATCAGTTTTTTATCCATATTTGTGGTGATATTTTGCCAAGGAGATGGCTTTGTCAGACTGAGAATGGAAAAATGTTGGCCCAAATCAAAAGAAACAGGACTGGGAATTGAGATTCTCATCTATGTGGTAGGGTAGGGGGGGGCAAGTTGTGTTGTGTTTAAGGGGGGAACATTGTTGGAACACGTTGTGTGAACATGTGTGTATATATATAAATATATATATATATATGTACATATATACATATATTTAGAAGAAGAGGATATGTAATCCAACATAATAATTATAAATAATTATATTGTTTGAAACTATTTGAAATAACCTCCCATTGTTACACGGAAAATGTGTCACTAGGCCTAGACAGTGTGAATAGAATAAACAACTAAATGAAATGAGGCTGCTGCAGGGATTGAATCTGTGACTGATAAGATAGCTGCTTTAAGTTAGTGACATTCATCCAACTGAGCTGAACACCCTGGAAGAGGGGTGAAGCAGTTTTTTTGGCTTCAACTTTTCTGTCAGGCAGTTTTGCTCAATGGGAAGAGCAATGCTACCTTAAAGCAGCTACCTTAAAGCAGCTACCTTACTGGTTGCAGGTTCTATTCCAGCAGCAGAAATTGTTTATTCTATTCACGCTGTCTAGGCCAAGTGACACATTTAAAACTGAGTTTCAAATAACATAATGCATTCATAATTATATATATATATATATATATATATATATATATATATGTTTTTGAGGGTGGACTTGTGATGCTACCTTAAAGCAGCTACCTTACCGGTTGCAGGTTCTATTCTTGCAGTAGAAATTGTTTATTCTATTCATGCTGTCTAGGCCAAGTGACACATTTAAAACTGAGTTTCAAGTAACATAATGTATTCATAATTATATATATATATATATATATATATATATATATATATATATATATATACATATATATATATATATATATGTTTTTGAGGGTGGACTTGTGAATCCGTAGCCTGACACGCAGTTATAAACTGAATATTGATCTGAAATTTCCATTGTATGATGTTCAATTTATGATTATATCCACCGCTGTGTGTATTATCATCTATTTTGTAAAATAAATACTTTTTTCTTCATAAAGCTGTCGAAGTATATGTATCTACGAATATGTGTATGCATTTGTGTGAGCGTGTGTGTGCGTGAGTTTGTATAAGTGCGTATCAGTGTGCATACATATGCCAATATACATGCAGTTATTAAAGATATTCACTATGCTTTACTGAGTTTAGCAGTGGGACAACTGGAAGATTGTATTGTACTAATCTCCCATATGGAGAGGGCCAACTCAGCATTGGAAATCCCAGTGCTTCTCCTCTTGAACATAGCTTATTGGTGCCAACGAAAAAAAGTGACTACTTCAACCATTAAACAGACCTGAGTTCCAACCATTAAACAAATCTCAGTAAGGTATCCCGTGAGGTAACCCAAGTTTTAAATCCTTTCCTGGGCTCTACGAAGAAGTGGAGTTTAATCATAACTAAAAGAACAACCAACAAAGCTGCTGGGTGAGGTGGTCATTTCCAAATTTTCCAAAATGGAGGACATTTCAGACCAGCGGTTCCCAACCTGGTGTCTGCAGCAACTACATATAATAGAAATACATTAATGGTTGTTTTCAGTCCCCACTTTTAAAAGCAAGTATTTCTCAAGTAATTTACTCTGGTATCGTCTTTCTGTCTATCCATCCATCCATCTGTTC
Source organism: Thysanoteuthis rhombus (assembly GCA_963457665.1). NCBI lineage: Eukaryota > Metazoa > Mollusca > Cephalopoda > Oegopsida > Thysanoteuthidae > Thysanoteuthis > Thysanoteuthis major. The sequence goes on along the minus strand of OY735217.1, from coordinate 33,664,266 downwards.
ACGTGATACTTGTAGAAGCACTCATTGGATTCCAATGAGAGTTCGTGGAAGAGTGGATAATAGGCTATGGAAGAACTGATTGAATTTTGGAGCAGATCTATATACAATTACCCTCCCTATGTCGTAGTTATACATCCAGACTCCATATCATCGCCAAAATTTCATGTCTGTCCAATAAATATCTCAATTTCAATTGAATTTTGTGGGAGGATGCACAATAGTCTACAGAAGAACAGATTGAATTTTTGGGAGAATCCATGCACAATAATTCCCCCTGACAATGGCGTTGGCGGAAATACACGCTCTCCGAGTGCTCTTGAGTTCAAAAAATTTTTTAAACACTAGAAAAGAGGACAGATACATGTCTGATTTGAGATGGCGCTGGATAGAGTGCTCAAAAAACGGACTGTTCAGACTAAAGCTTGACATCTGGGCACCTCACAGGTAGACTAGGTTGTCCATGAAAGAATGAACTGATCTTCAATTCTCATCTCTTGATTTCTCTAAGAAGAGTATGCGCTCTCTGCGTGCTTTCTATCTTAAATAATCTATGTATGTTTGTACTCATATAACCTGAGAACCAAGCATCTGTGACATAAAATAAAACGATAATCAATTTCTGCATTTGTCCAGCATACAAATTTGGATCAATTTTCAAAAATAATTCTCAATACATTTTTTTTCATGTTTTCTGCATTATTTTTTTGTCTGAAGACTATCCAGCTGACAGTCTGTAACCAGCAGTCAGCCTGTAAGCATATTCAGTCAAAAGTAGATTATGTGTTTGTCCCTGGGGGTTGGGAAGGTGGCAATGTACACATAATATCCAGTTAACAACCTTTCTCAAGAATCAGCTGAAAAGTACAGAGTACTAATGTATAGTTCAAAATAATGTGTTATATAATGTATAATGTATTATAATAAATGGTGTTGAATTTACTGTCAGCTCACACCAAAAAGAATTTATTAAACATACAACTGCAACAAAGTGAAAATGGCTCAAAATTCAAACATGGCCAAACCAAAAAGTTCCTGGCAAAATTATTTTTAAAAAAGGCCAGATTTGTCAGATTTTGCCAGACATTTTTCTTATTTCTGTAAATAAAGTAATAAAGTGATATTTTTAATAAAATTAGTTTCTACCTAAAAGCTTAAGTTGAGTTGAGATTTTAAATGAAAATTGAAAATAGGATGTTTGATTTATAAAAAAATAAAATGCCCAATAAGTTAGCTTTAGGCTCCTTCTTTCCAATCCATCATCACCACCACCACCACCACCACCACCACCATCATCATCATCATCATCATCATCATCATCATCATCATCATCAGTAGTCTTTTAATGTCCGTCGTTGGACATAGACCTTCCCCAGGATTCACCACACAATACTCTATCATGGGCGTCGCGGAGTCTGTGTTTCCTAAATCTGTCTAGTTCATCTCTCTATCTTGTGTTCTATCGGCCTTGGTTTATTATGTGATCTCTCGGGGTCCATGTTGTGAGTCGTGATGTCCATCGGTTGTCTTTCATTCTTGCAACATGGCCTGCCCATTGCCATTTGAGTTTTTGATAGTTTCTATAATGTCACAGACACCTGTTTTCTTCCTTATATACTGCGCTGTCATGTGATCTCTCCATGATTCTCTCATGCGTGCGTTGCATACTTCTCAGTTTGTGGGTCTGTCTCTTGGTTAGGTTCCATGCTTCAGCTCCATAAGTGACTATCAGGAGAATGCATTGGTTGTATACTCTTCTTTTTAGAATGATTGGGATCATTTGGTTTTAGAAAGTTGAGCT
>OY735217.1:33517468-33657468 GCA_963457665.1 Thysanoteuthis rhombus | reverse complement strand
AAAAGGGGAAGGGGTGTCTGTTAATGCAGAGAGTCTGTTAAATGAAGAGGCCATTCATTACAATTCAGATTTTTTTCCTAATGTAAAAAAGCTTCAATACAATATGCAGTACTGTACATAATAAAATTGAATCATTACTGCAAAATTTCAATTATAAAAAAATTACCCTTTGATAAAGCCAAAATACACGCACACACACACACACACACACATATATATATATATATATATATATATATATATATATATATATATATATACATATATATATATATATATATATATATATATATTGTCAACCAAGTACATACACACATACGTGTCCATACAAATGTGTGTGTACTTTTGCATTATTTTTTAGCTGTCAAGTTTGTTTTTTTAAACGTTTCATTAAATATTTTTCACTAGTACATTAGTACTGGAATGCTTTATGAATGTATGTATGTATGTACATACTGACCACAAGTATCAGTGGACACACTGAGGTAAATGTGTGTGTACTTTAGCGATAGTAATTAAATCCCTCAGCATTATGAATAAAGATTCGCCAATTTTTTTTTTAGGTATGTTAGGACTATAAACCTCTGCATACGTGAGTGCGCGCGTTTCTTATTATCAATGTATATATGTGTGTAGCCAGTGAGGGGCGGTATAAAATGAATAATAACTATTATACAATTACAGGTTATGTGGAGTAGGCGTAGTAGAGAAAAGAATTACATGTAAATAGTAGCAAAGAATAGAGGTAGGAGGAGAGAAAGTGAAAGCGCTAAAAGAAAACCTCATTGAGTGGGAGTGGAGAGGAAAGCGGAAGCGGTGCGGGTTATCTTTCCTTGTGCAGCTGTCCAGCCTATTAGTGACTACGTCAACTAGTAGACATAAGTCACTTGCATGTAAAAGGCTCTCTGGTCTTTCCTAATCGTTTCCCTGCTCCTCCTTCGCTTATTCTTTGATTTAACCCCCTCCACTTAGCCATTAAGTAATTCGGACCTCATTGTATATATTTTTGCGGCAAGCGGAGGATATCTACCTGCGATTTTGGACGTGTAAGAATTTATTGTAAATTTGCCCTTGTTAGTATTTGTGTGTGTATGGGCGCTGGCTCATCGCAGGACATGTCTGTGGTGGAGGTACCAGCCACGGCGAGACATTTGGCCACTGTAAGTACCTTGCTACTTAACAATTTAATTATTAATCGTTATTATTAATAACTGAATGAATAACTTTATAAATAAGTACAAGTGCAGTGTACGTGTCAGGTAAAATTAGCGAGAATGACGACCCTTTTGGTCTGGACGAAAATGGTTTTTAGATGTGATTCCTCTACTTTCTCTCAACCTTGTTAGTTGATTAATTTCATTTTCATTGAAACTGAATTTCTCTTTACGTTTTTACCCTGTGACTAAATAAGAGAAACGTCTGTGTTATTTTTTTTCTTATAGCAATATTTATTCAGTATTAATATAAGCAGAATCGCTGTCATTGTATCTGTAAATTTCAATTTTCTTTGTCTATTGATTATACACAACACAACCTAATTGTTTCATCTTTCTTCTATGCAAATCTGTAGTGAAATGACTTCAAATCGGATTAATAATATTTATTAATTTACAATAAGATATTGAAGGTTATTTTTTCGAATTGAATTTTATTATTTTATTTACTGCATTTAAATGCACTATATATATTTTTTTTAATCCATACAGTACTCCAACATAATTTTATAAATCTGAGTCGGTGTTTAAAACCCAACCTTGCTGTTAGCCCGATTAAATATTTTAAAAAATCTAATCATTTAAGCACCCATTTTAATATATTTTCAAAATAATAATGATAATACAGGTAATTTTTTTTCGGTATGCTGCTTTAGAATTAACAGAATTTATTTATTTCTCTTCGTATCTTCATTTTTAATGTGCTTCTTCAACTTTTCTTTTTTCTAACCTTGATTATTATTGTAAAAAGTGTTTTCGCGTTGAATGACTTAATCGACACAGTTTGTAATTAATTACTCTCGAATTAGCAATTCTTGAAACAATGAATCCACGGAATTGACCATTTTCTTCACTGACTGCTAAATTATCTAAACGTCATTGTTATTTTTACATTTTAAAACAATTCTTTAATCCACTTTGAAAAAAATATATGAGAAATGAGTGATTGCAATTATTTGAAAAAAATACCAAATATTCACTTCTATGAAAAACTTTCTAACGGTTGCAATAGAATTTCATCATAAAATACGATAAGCGATTTCTATTCTTACTTTGAATGTTCTGAAATTCTTATTTTGATAAAAACGATCCCAACCATTGAAAAAAATATCCCTAAATTAAACGAAAACCACTTTCAACATAAGTCATTTCATTTTGAAGGATGCGGATATGAAAATATTCCCTTATTCATTTGATACTAAAAACAGTGATTTAGTTTTTAAAGACAGTGACAAAAATTGAAGTCTCTAGAAAAAAATATTAGCATGAATTCCCTCAAAGAAATTTTTCATTTTAGAATTGAGTATCCCAAAAGATGATCATTAATGATTTCGTTGATGATGGAGATGAAGGAGAAAAATAGTAGCACTAGGTTTAGTAGAGAGACCCATCCACAACTAACATTGACTCTGGATTATTAATCAGTGTTGCCAAGTTTGGTTTGTTATTTAAAGCTAGAACTATTTTGAAAATGGCTAAAAACCGGCTAAACTTTTCTGTTCCTAATTCCCAGTCAACTTCATAGCTCCAAAATGTTTTCGCATTTAAACCCTGCTGATAAGAAAAATAATTATACTTCAAGACCCCAGAGCAAATTATCAGAAAAAAAGATACTTTTATTAAATTTGATAGTTTTTTTTTTTTTGGTCAAATGGCCACTTACCAGATTTTCGGCTATCGGAGATTTTTATCGGCTAAACTGAACAAGTCAGTCATATCTAGCCAAAAAGATAGCTAGTTTGGCAACCGGCATCAGCCTCATTCTACCCCACCAACCGATTTACATGGTCATTTTTTTTTACTTTCATTGTTTTGTTTTCTTATAAAAAAAAAATCCACTGAAGCCCAGGAATACGAAAACCTTGGTGTGGGGGGGGATAGTCAAAAAGAAAATCAATATTTGGAAGAGGTGGCCATCCTATCTTTTTAACAAAGATTCAATCTGTATTTGTATGAACTGATCTAACTGAAGAATCTCTTACTTTGATTTGACACTATTTTTGGTGAGTTAATGAATAACATCAACTTAAGAATAAACCAACGACCAACAATACTTGTTATCTCTTTTCTACTAATTCTATCATGGCCAATCATACACTTCTACTTAAAAACTACTTATCTTCTTCGTACTTCATTTCTGTTTATTTTATTTATCCATTTTAGGTTAATTTCCTACACACAGGATATTTGCCTTTTTCTCTACAACACACCACTGTATTCATTTACAATAGAATCACGTTTGTTTGTCAACTTCTTTTTCCATTTTTTCCAGAGAAGGAAACTTCTATTGAAAAATGTTTAAGATACTCTTAATGATTTCGAATCTGTGATCAAAATTCAACACATTTGAAATTATCCATTTTAAGAATGAATTGAATTATCCCGTCCATTTCTTCCTCTTTTTAAATGGCTGTCTTGAAAGAAAATGACATTGATTGCATTTGTTTCTTTTTTTTTTTTTTTTCAATTGTATATATTTTTTAATTAATTAAATCATTTCTTCAACCCCCTCCACTTTTTAAAACCTAATATTAAATGGCATAAATAAACTTGATGTAGATATTCAAGGTTTACAAATCGGAATATACATGTTCAATTGAATGTCATGAAATACATTTTAAATTTGAGACTGGATTGTGTGATTTTTTTTTTTTTTTCATTCCCCCAATGTTTTTTTTTTGTCTAATTTTCAAAATTATTGGAAAGAAATATAGATCTTATTTCTTAATTGGTATATAGCCTATTTCTTTTCTCTTACGTGGTGGTTCTGAAAATATTTTCATTGATTTATTTTTTTTAATGCTTCAATGTTGGAGAGGACGAGAGAGACGAGTTTCTTCACTTACTGTTTTATACAAAACTGCTAACGTGTCTATGATTGTCTGTAAATATCTTAATTGCAATTTAAATGTAAAAAAAGAACTCTGTTTTAAATTCCCCTAAAATTAAATGTAAAAATTTGGTCGATTTATTTACACATATTGTCCATGTCAGGTACATTTACTTAAAGTGAACATACGTATGATGTGTAATTCAGATATGTCACTCTGTGGTAACAAATTGAAAATTTCCATTTTAAGGTATTTTTTCCAACAGTTGTTAATAAATTAACTATTTCGGTAATTCTCTAATTAAAGCATTAGTTCCGTTGGTAAGAAAGCTCATTAGCCGTACATGTACTGTAGGAATCTAAACCCAGGGATCTTTCTTTCGGATGACGTTTATTAGTAGTGGAAAATAAAACTACTGTAGCATCCTAAAATTATGCAGAAAAGATGAGATACCTCCAAATTGTATATTGCAGCTGAGGTATGCCATGTGATGAATTCAGAATTGTTGATCATAATTTTTTTTTTATCTACATATCTACTAACAGGGATTGGGATTTGATCTTATTAATTAATGCACATGTTTTTTTTTGTTTTTTTGTTGGTTTTTTTCCCGCATAGTACTACTGACCTGTGTAATTTTAGTCAAAACCTTCTCTTTTTCTCATTCTTAAGCATTTATGTTAACATTGTCGTGTTTTCAATAGATTTTCTCTTTAGCACTACTTCAAGCTGACTGTAGTCATCACCTGCCACCGATGATGTTGAAAGAAAAATACCCTTTTTTAGAGTATTTTACTAGCGGGAGAGCCTACTGTTTTAAATGAATTAATGTAACTATTGGTTTATCAAGAGAAAGCACAGTCAACATGTAAAATCATATAAATAATTTCAATTTAAAAGAAAAAAAAAACTACCAAGATCAAATGAATTAGATTTATCCGTAAACATTGAATTGTCATGGTTATCGTTCTGAATGTTACGTGTATGTGTTAATACTTGTTTCTCACATCCACTCAAACAAACACATATGTCCTAAATTAAATGCAAATACATTGTGATTAATTCTTTATACTTGAAATATTTACTATTACTTTTATAATTGAAAAGAAAAATGGAAAAAATATGGATTTTTAAAGGTGAAATTGTTACAAAAACTAGACGCATGCAGTTAATTTTTCTGTAACTGAACAAAATTGATGTTAGTCATGTGCTTAATACTATTTTCTTTCCTTTTTGCTGTTCGTTTTGTCGCCCTTTTCTTCCCTACACGTGATTATTACTCTGACACAGCTCTTTTTAATAAGAGTATAGGTTAATAATAGTAACTTGATTTGTAAAATAATATATTGTGATCAGTAATTAATTTGAAAAAGCATTTGATCAAGTTGTATAAAATAGTTTTCGTTTAATTGTAGAAAACTGAAAATTTGATTTGAAGACAGAATTTTTAAACGAAGTATATTTAAAAAAAAAAACTTGATTTAGCTTGTCTGACCTAATCTTATTTCTTTTCCTCTTAGTTTTTCATTCATTTAACTGACAAGTTTTTACTAGATTAAAGCAGGCCTTCCTTCGGTGGCCATTAAGCTCGATGTCAAGCCACTTCTCAGTTATAGATTTTACATTATAATTATTTGCAAATCCGTACTGGAAACTACTCTAAAATTAGCATTCAATATACCTGGAGTTGTCTCCCTTGAAAAATTGGATTAATATAAATGTGGACGCAGACCACCACGCTATTATTAAATTGAGAATAAAGCTATTTCCAAAGTCGGTGCATTCTAACTGTAATGCATATACAAAATCTTATGATGTGCTGTTTTTTGCTGTTTTACAGAAATCAGATAATTATATTCATGTATTCGAAATCTGCTGAACAAAATTGAGCAAAAATGCTGACAATGGTTATAATCCTTTAATCGAACTGAATTTTTTATTCTAAAAATTTTTATCTATTTTTCTTTTTTTTTTTTTTTTTTTTTTTTTTTTTTTTTTGTCCATCAATGAAACAAGTGTTGAATGTGTCTTTGTTATAACAGCATGCTCATGGCTTAGTTATGAATGTTTCAGAATACACTGATCAATAGAAGCCATCAACAAATGAATGTATTGAATTGGCTTAGTAGCCTATCCACCTGGCACCTGCAAAACCTTTTCTTTTTTTTATCTTTTTTTGTCAAAGCTAAATTCTTTGCACCTTTCGTTGAGCCTTCTGAATAAATGATGAGTCATCACAATTGAGTCATCATCATATTGTCCATTCTGTTAAAGATTGATTGTAGAATAAAACCCGGTTGGCTTAGTCGTCTTGTTCACCCTCAGGAAATTCACCAGAAAGACACTTGTGTTCTTTCCAAGAGACTCCTGTGTATTGATTCATTTTTATTCAAGTTATTTTGGATTATGTTTTTTTTTTTTCCCTTTAGAATTTCTCTCATTATCATCTATCAGCATTGTCTCTTTTGTGCTCAAAAGAATGACAACTTTTATACCTGATTATGAAGCCTTTCTTTGCATCATTGTTTCTCTGCCATTTTTTCTTTTCTTTTTCAACCTCTGACTCTTGTTGTTGATGACAATTTAAGTCCGCTTGTTTGGCTTGCCTTCAGCTCTGTTGAATTGAAAAGCAAATTGGAAACTCATTATTTCACTTTCTATTATTTCACTAACCTGGTACCCATAAAAAATGATGGGATTGTTTACGTATGGATCAGGATTTTTGCCTAGGATTAGAGTATCTGCGCTCTTTGCTTTGGTTGCTCACTGGCCCTCTGCTAAGGATCAGTGTGGTATCTGTGTGCTCCTTCAAGTGCGGCACATGTAGACCTATATACATATTCACATTATTTTATATGTGAATTTTTTTCTTAGGTAGTGAATGAATAAAGGAAAATTTTTTTTTTTTTTTTTTTTTTTTTTTGATATTAAATTCCTCTGAAATTGTTTCAAATTTCTGATGATTCTATTTGTGTATATCTTCATGTATTCTCCTTTTTTATTATATATATTTTATATCTTTGGCTGTAATGGAGACGGTTGATATTAACCCACTTCTAACTCTACCCCGATTAGTATGTCTTGTTTCTGTTTCTGGAAGCATTTAGTAAGGCTTGGTGTTTTACCGAAGCTTATCTTAAATCCATTACAAGTCAGTTGTTAATTCTTTTTTTCTTTCGCTTCTAAAAAAACAAAACAAAACATTTAACTGTTTCTGCTGTTGGAGGTTGGAGATTGTCTTAGGTTGTTATATCTGAAAGGTTGTTTGTTGAATAGTGTGATATACCAGGACAACAATTTGGTCAGATATCCAGCCGTGGATTTGTAAGAAAAAAAAAAAATCCAGCACCAGATATCTGATTGGATGGTTATTCTGGTACACCATTGGTTAGACGAAGGGTTATATAAGCGACAAAAATGGCCAATATTTAATCAAAATTGGACCTATTCGAAGCAACCTCTTTTCACTGATCCTTAAATGATAATATGCCATCTAGAAAATTCTTCAGGTTTAGTGGTCTCAAATCAGTAAAAACACAAATTATGGCTTTCCTATTATTTAATCTTTTTTATGTTCAAAATACTTGAATGGATGATAATTTGTAATAAAAATGTCAGTTGAATATGGAGGATGTTGCAAGATTTTATATCTTGATTCTCTAAGCTTAGATACAGTCAGCTGAGAGGTGTGGGGTATGGTTAAGTCATTTTATGTGGTACCCATCTTTCCAACTTAACATTTCCTATCACTTTCAGTTGATATGATATCATTGCTGTTGAAGTCCTAAGGTCTCCAGAAAGTGCTTTTACAGTTGTTCATTGGTTGTTGACCCTCTTGTTGATAATACTTGATCATTAACAAGTCTGGGCCTCCCTCGAGGTTTAATATTGGTGTCCATATTTTTGGACCTAAACTCATTGAACCAACTTGGTACTGTAGTGGTGTTCACTCTATGTGCTTTGATGTTACTATCACAAGCAGCATTATGTTGTGATTTGAAATTTTACTTGAAAAGTGTCCAATTTCTTGAGTGGATACCATTGCTGTTAAGGGATCAAAAAGCTGAGTTCAAATCCATATGAGTTAGTACTTCTTTTTTTTGTTGAATTTCTTTAATATATCAAAAATAAATATGATTTAAATGTTTCTAGACTTGGAGATATTATGACAATATTTTTAGTTATTCGATAAGCTGTGTGTGCACGTGTCAGCTATTATGATAATTCAATGATTGAACGTCTATTCCACTGATTTTGCTCAGGAATAAGCAACAGTTGGTTCTTTATGGAAATTGAGGACTTCATAATTTTAAATCTCCTTTCCTATTTTATTTTCATTTTTATTCATTTTTTTTATTTTTATTTTTTTTTAATGTTTGTGATGTAGAATTCCAAGTTTAAGAAATCTAGAATTTTGTGTGTAATTGTTACCAGTGAGTGGAGTTGGCTATTAAAATCAATCTGTGAAAACACCCTAAAATTGTCACCCATAAAAATAAATGCACCATACACTGTCCTTTTTGTTCTATTTCCTATTCAACCCCTCCCCCCCCCCATTACAATACACAAAAATAAACATAAAACTTGAATTAGAATAGATTTTAACTCCAATCTGAAATTTGTTTCATGTGCCAAGAAATTCATGAATGTTTGTTCACTAAGTAACCCAGAGTACCTGCAGTAGCATGATTGTCAATCTTGCATTGCTTGTGAGTTTTACATAGGATTATTTTTTTTAATGAATGAAAAGGATTTTGGAAGATTGATTAGAACTTGTGATTCTGGAAATTCAATGGTCAAAATGAATTTGCATTCTTATTTTATTATGAGAATAATACAGATAATTGTTTCAAAGTGGCAAATCAAATATCAAAACCTGGTCTGCTGAGTCACTGAATGGAAACTGTCACATGGCCAACGTCTTTTGGCAGCATGCTGTATTGAGTGGCCTTTTTAAAAGCTTGGAAGAAGGGTTGATCAATGAATAAGTTACTTCTCTTGCCTTTTGTTGGCTTACTAAAATGTCTGGATTTTCAAAACCCAAGCATGAACGCTGGTGGACACAAACTAAGTAACCAATTCAACATAGAAGGACAGTGTTAATCGAACCTCCCACTAAAAATCTATTTTGGGAGAATTTTCAGAAAACAAATGTTATTTCTAGACACGAGTAGTAAATGTTGAAATTTTCATCCCTCTAGCTCCATTCATTTGGATACATACATCCCCAGCCAGACCAACTAAAAAACAAAAAACAAATGAAGAAACCCATGTTGACAATGTTGTTGGTTTAGCTTGATGGTTTTTAATACCTCTGAATATAGCACATATTTAGATGATAAAGCTTGGCATTTGAATTTGCTTTTCTATTTTGCAGTTGCTATAATTTTATAAATCTACTTTATACTAGTGTTGGTTCTACTATATCTCCGTACAGAAATGAGAGGTCTTGACTTATAAATTAATGAAACATCAATGATATTGTTTTTAATGTGTCTGTCTAAATTTATCTTGAAGGCCATACATACGCTATGTGTTATGAGTATTAGCTCAAGTTTCCGAGCAACTGATTTGATTTTGATTCCTGCTGATCAGTTTTATGGAGCAGTAGAAAATAAGGTTGTTTGCCAAGTATGTAAAACATTAAATATTGAAGAAATATTTTGAAATCATTGTACCCGGAGTTAGCTTGAAGGAAATTTGTTTCTTCAAGATACCCTCTCATCCCAGCATAAACAATTCATCCCCTGAGATTCAAGAGGTGGTATAGATGAGGCCTTTGTTCCATGGTTTACTCGGATTAGTATCTTTATTGTATTGATCAGTTCATATTGGTTGCTGCATTCTCCGGCTTTCTTCGTACATGCGTTGCATAGTAATTCTTGAAGTGATTCCAAATGCAAAACTGATCTTTGCTACTTGGATCTTTGACTGTGATCCAAAAATTAGTGTATGCATCATACCCTTGAAGAAGGCTAAAGAATGCATTGGCCAAAATCTAGGAATCAAAATAAACCACAGCTATGGAGATGTTAATTTGAATAATTAATGGTAATGTTTAACCTGTTTGCTGCCAATATATTTTAAAAAATTTCAGCTCCTTTACCAGATTTATCTCATTGAAAAAAGAGTATTCATTCACTAGATGTCATATCACCCAAGTAAATATGCAAATTTGTTATTTACCTAAAAGGCTGCCATAAGATGCTCTATGGCATTTGACTGGCAATTTGTTAAGATATGTTATCTCTTCTGTAGCAGCGACCAGGTTAATCTCAATTTCAGACGATGGATAAAGTAATTTAGTAAACTGCAACTAGCAGTAAGTGTATAAGAGGGGTAGCTGTTGTTATTCTATCTGTCAATACGACATTCACTCTTAAACCATTGTTGTTTTGTTTTTCCTCTCTCTCTGCGTCTCTCTCTCTCTCTAATCTTTCAATTCTTTTTTTTTCTTTAATTAGGTATTTATTGTGGGTGGTACCAGGAGATACAGAATGAAACAGTCCATCAATCCTGACAGTCTAATCATCCAGCCACAATATTTTACTTTACTACTTACTTTCAAACAGTGTGGCTGGTAGTCTGAATGAATAATTTACTAATTAAACTGATAACTAATCGTTACTTTTTTTTTTGTGTTGGAACTTGCTATTTTAGCCAGAGTTTTCTAGCATAACATATTTTCTATAGCAATGGAAAACTTGCTTGATCTTCCATCATTTATACCTGGTATTGTCAGAAGTTTGTCAGTCTCACAATATATTGCTAATTTGAGCCTCATTACGTACATATTATGTGGCCTTATGTCAGACTTGATGTATTAAGCTATAAAGTTGGAATCCGGTGGATAGATGTTGAACTTTGAACTGTAAAAATGAACTGGATATATTAGAAGGCAGGATTTAACGGGTTGGAAGGTTAGATATATTTTGGTTTATAGTGAATTTTTAGATATTGGCCTCTAAAATCCTTTTAATATCGATGACTTTCCGATTCATGCACTTTGAAATTTTTACATAAAGACTCAAAGTAGCCTGAACTTTTTTGGAACTAGTGCTTGTTTCCTTAAAACATGTTGAAAATTGAACGTAGATTTTTGGCAACTGTGTGTTATCCTTCTATCTCCAGCCATATAAGCCTCTCGGATTTGGTTTTTTTTTTTTTTTTTTTTTTTTCTTTTTTTTCTTTGAGGATGGCTTCAGTCAGTAGAAACTGTATAAAACACATGCACTGTAATGAGAGCGAGGTCTCACCTTGAATCTATTCTCAAAATATTAACTGTTAAAAGAACAAATATGTCTAATTACCTCGGCTAAGCAGGTTGGAGTGGTATATGTATTCGGTTGTTTTTCGACTTCGCGTCCACCAAATATCTACAAAAGTACTTAATGAATTTGTGGTAGGGTGAGCAATAAGGTAAGGAAGATGTGGTCAAATTTTGGAACTGGATCTCTGGAATTTTTCTTTTGATCAAGCAATGTTTTGTGTTTTTTTTTTTTCTTTTTTGACCCTCCCCATTTGTATACGCTCGAGACTACCCACACAATATCTCCATGAGTTTCCGATGAATTTCAGTGGAACTTCGTGGAGGGATGGACAATAGGCCAAGAAGAATTGATTAAATTGTGGGACAGATTCACGCACAACCCCCCCTATGTTGTAGTTATGCCCGAGCAACAGAACCTTGTCAAAATTCCAAAGGTTCCCTATAGATTTCAATGTAATTTTGTGGAAGGTTGAGCTATTGGTTACAAAAAATTAATCAAATTTTGGGGATGTTGATATAAGAACAAAAACCTGAATAATTGAATTAAAATAAAGGCAATCATGTATGTGGTACCGTTTTATTCTGGTTATGATCTGACCAAGTTTAATACCTAAACTAATTTCTCCTGTTTTGTGAAATCTCCTCTCCTTGACCTGTTGTTGAATGGGTTTGTTTCTAGAAGCAGCTAAGAGCTGGGAGAGAAAGAATGGATTTAGCATGTGTGTCGAAAACAATGTTTGACTTTTTTTTTTTTTTTTTTTTTTTTTTTTTTTCCCCCTCTTTTTGGTATGGTGCAAAGCAGGAAGGAAAATGTCCACATGATAGTTGTAAAGAGAACTCCAAGTTTGTTATAATATAACAAGGATGTGGATTTATTGATACAAATGTAAACGATTACTATCAGCTGAAAGATTCTATTTTTAAAATTTCTCCTGAGAAGAAGAATGAATCTAAAGTATTCTAAATAGATAGAAGTTCTGAAAGAATTTTCTTTGTGTAGTAATAAAAAAAAAAAATTTCTGGAAAAGTGTTTGTTTCAAGTGGAAAGTATTCCTTTTTAATAAGAATCGTGTATAAAAGGAAAGAACCAAACTTGCTTCAGGTTGTCATAATGTGACTGTAAATTGTATGCAAAAGATGTCATAGTTATTGTTGGATGTATGTGACCCTGAATTGTGGTTCTGGGCCAGTCATAATCAAGTGTACATTCTAACAGAATGCAGGAACTGATTTAAAATCGAATTTTGCTCTTCAATTGATTGAAGACCATCACTTTTTTTTTTTTTTTTCCCCCCCATGCGTTTAGTGCTTGATCAGGATCAAATTTGCATTTACCAGAAACTTGGACCTTTCTCGAGTCCTGTTAGATACAAATACATTATATAAAGAACTTTCCAAATCAGCAAAGGAGAATTACCACTTTGGTTGAGGGGAAAGAAAGCAATTAATTAATGTAGGAACAAGTCAACCAAATCAGGTATATTTTTACTCTCTAAACATTTCACCAGTCATGGAGTCTTCAGGAGTTTTAAAATGGGATTTTGTTCTGAGGTAATACCTATTTTTGAAAAATGAAAATTCTGTGGATGTCTCATTTGCTATGAGCTTCAACAGAATTATCAAAATGATGATGTAAATGATTTTGGCTTGGAATCTTTCAGTTTTACAGTAGAATCGTTAATACAGGGATACCTTGGATAGTGTGGTTTCAATGTCGTACAGATAAGGTATTACTGTATAAATTAATGTAACCAGATATAAGCAGGTTCGGAAGGGGGGGGGGCACATAATATTATTAGACCTTGATCAGTAGGGAAAAAATTTAGAACATATTAACCGCACTAATCTAGCTATACCTGTATATTGATTTTTAGATTACAGAAAGTATATATTTGGCTCCTTGTGAGCATTCTGTGCAATAACAAGCAATGATAAGAATTTGTTTGTTTGAATTTTCTCGGGTTGTTATTCATAAGGAACTGTTGGTTCTCTTTTTTCTCTCTCTCTCTCTCATTCTCTCGTATCCTTTGGCATTCAGATGCTGGAAATAAAAGGGTTGAAATGTTCATAGCCGCTGTTTTTGTGCTACCAAAAATGTGATAAGTATGTAGGTCAAAGATATAGATATTGGAAATACATACAAAAGATCCAGAAAGTTTTTTTCTTTTTTTATTTCTATATTTTTATCTCTTTATCTTTTTCTTTTTATTATCAAAAAGTATGATTATTCACCATATTTGTCAGATATGAATGCATGTGAAATTAAAAGTGACTTTTGTTCCTTACCAGATTGCACATTATGGATTCACCCATTTACAGTATTTTGAACCTGAACCTAGAACAATTGATAATGCACCATCTGATAACAAAACTAAAGACAAGCATTTAATTTCATTATTGTATTCATTTCTGGTGAAGGTTTTGTTCAATTGTACTTTCTAATAATAAAGAATTATGAATGGAAAAATAATTTTGGTGCGGGCTCTTATCCCATAAGTGTTTTATCAGAGCGAACAAAGATCTACCCATTCGGTAGGGAGGGTCTGCACCAATCAAGTTGCCTTATAGATTATCGGATTGAACTGGAATTTGGTAGTGGAGACTATTAGACCAAGGCACTACTTTAGTATACATTGAACTATAAAAAGTACCCTGATGCTGGCTATGGTTTCAGCCATTCTTGCTTAGAAAACTGACACCCCCCCACACTATTATAAGTACAGTGACTCTGAAACGGTCTTAACCAGCTCTAAATATGCTAAAATATTGGAATGTATGGAGATGATTAATAATATCCCTTTTAAAATTGCTATGAAATTAAATTTATGCAGATCAGTCGACTCAACCTCTTTGATATTACTGAAACTGTTACGATATAATGGGGTGATCAATTATCATCATCATCATCAGTCTCTTAATGTCTGTTTGATATAGACCTTGCCCAGGGTTCGCCACACTCCTCCTTGTGGAGCCAATACTTTCTGAATTTGTCTAGCTTGTCTCTCCATCTAATATTCTGCCGGCCTTGGTTGTGCATGTGATCTCTGGGGATTCATGTTGTGAGTTGTGATGTCCATTGGATGTCTGCCATTCTTACAACATGGCCAGCCCATTACCATTTGAGTCTTTTTAATGGATTCTATGATGTCCCTGACCCCTGTCTCCTCCCGGATGTATTGTGCCGTCTTGTGGTCTCTCCAAGTTAGGTTGAGCAATAAAACCTGATGGAAATAATGTATGAAGAAGCGAAGATCTACTCACAGACCCCATTTGGCATGGGGGGGGGGTTGTACCATAGATTGGGCTGAAATTTAGTACTGGAGACTTTTAACCAAGGCACAACTTTTGTATGTGTCAAACTATAAAAAGTGCTGTTACCCTGGCTATGACCTCAGCTGTTCCCGCTGAGGCTCTGCTTAACACACTACTACTTACTTAGCTCCCATTTGTGATATATGAAATAGACTTGAAGATAAGCCTTCAAAGTGGCATCCTGCACTTCCCTTGCTATTTCACCCATAGCTCAGGGGAGAAATGAACTTGCACCTTTCCCTGAGGCTTTAATGCAAAATGAACATAAATTGTCCCGGCTGGAGTTTGAACTCATTTCTCCAGAGTCCTCCTTGGCCACCTCACACATCCAATGATTACAGTAAAAAAAGAAAGGTGGGGGTGCATGTGACGTAACAATTACCGGCACGGAAACTGGAATGAGTGAATTGGGTTTGTTATGATCAGATGAGCTTCAAATCTCTGCTATACAAACAAAACCAGATGTAGACAAAGTTGTGGGCTTTGAACTCCGATCCTGCTAAGAGGCCAAGATTAGTGGCGGCAGGCTTGCAGATTTGAATGTAAAAAGCATGGCTTCAAAAGGGTAAATCTGTTATTCTTTCTATCAGTGCAATCCCCGTTCTCAAGTGCAGTCGAACCCCGTTTTTACCAACTACAAAGTAGTCAAAATCCTTATTTTGGCAAAATTTGGCTACTGACCGATTTTCATCTTGAAGGTTATGGCTTGCTTATTGATTATGTGAGCTGCGTTACTGCCACAACATGGTGGAGCTGAAGTTGTCGGTGCCTTGTAAAAAAAATGATTTTCTCCCTCTCATTGCAACTCATTAAAAATGGTTAACATATTTACCCAAGTGCCCACTTAAACCTGACCTTTTTAATTGCATTAGAAATAATAATAGTTTGCAGTGGTTCATGATACGTCTAATTTTGAACCTAAACTCAGTGAGCTGTCAATATTGGTTACATTTTTTTTATCATGTCCAAAATCTTCGCTCTTAACTTTCTGGCATGCTGGGGGGGGGTAACGAGAGCAACATTACCAAAATGGGAGGATGCTATAAATCGTATTCAGATAACGAAGTACCAATTAAATTTTTCCAATTCAAATGGAAGAAAATATCTTCGTTACCTGCTATTTATTTTGAGACTCGCATACCTAACTAAAATAACTAATTTGTTCCAAATTCTGTGATGAGGCATCATAAGATGATAGTTAATCATTCGGACTATTTGAGTCTGTTCACCTGATACTCCATCTGCCTGTAGAAGGTTGGAGAGTCAGGCAGTTCAGATGGGGTAAAAGCAACAAAGAGCATCTTTTCTCTTTGAAAATTGATGTTGAGTTTTTTTTTTGTTTTTTTTTTTTTTAATATAATAGAATTCCCAATACATGAAGTGTCATGATGTAGCCGTTAACGAAATGAGTCAAAATGCTCATATAAGAGATAACTGATGAGAAAAATCCCTCAAAATATGATGCTCAAAAGTTCTTTGTTTGAATATTTTTTTATTGTCACATGGTATCAGATTATAAACAGAACAGAGTAGAAATAAGGAAGAAGATAAAACTACATTCCCTGCTGAGGAACCTACCAACTGCTGTCTTCAAGTTTATTCTTAGCATTAATTTCTCACTGATAAGCTTGATTGACAG
This sequence comes from Thysanoteuthis rhombus, assembly GCA_963457665.1. Lineage (NCBI taxonomy): Eukaryota > Metazoa > Mollusca > Cephalopoda > Oegopsida > Thysanoteuthidae > Thysanoteuthis > Thysanoteuthis major. The sequence continues at coordinate 33,641,202 of OY735217.1, read as the reverse complement.
AATCCAGTTACTGAAGTGGTAGAAAAACAGTTTTAACCCTGAATCCAACATGAACCGTAAATAGAATGCTATCGTAATGTACGCTTACTTGCTAATGGATGAAAATTATTCCTTTAAATTCTGGTTAGATTGATACTTGTACCACTTGAATGCTATTACTACTGACATCTGACTTGAGGCTGAAGTTGGTGACAAAATGCCAAGTCCTTTAACAAGGCCAAAGGTCAAAGTTGACCCATAAGGATTTTATCAGTTGCTCCATGATAGCCTGTCTTTTGGAATTCTTAACTGACATTGTCAGCCAGATAAATTTCAAGTGAAAACGTATTGGGTAATTTTCATACTACTGTCTTTAGATTTCACTTCAAGTTTTCCTTCTTTGGCTGTGTTTATCTGTGTTCAAGTATTGAGGTTTTGTCACCCTAATGAGTACACCCTTACCTGTTTTTCAAAGAAATTCTATTTTCTTTTAAACCAAACGTAGCAGGATTTTATTATCTCTAATGGAGCCTTACACAATTAAAATGGATAGTATCGGGTTTTATTTATGACCAAATTCGACATCATTGTAAATCTGTTGCCAAAAATAATTTAGTTGGTATAAATCTTTTTGGCAACAGATTTCCATTTCTGTTGAGTTTGGTCATAAATGATACCTTGTGTTATCTGTTTTTGATTGCGTAATGTTCCACTAGAAATAAAATCCTGGCATTATGTTTGGTTTAGAAGAAAATTAACTTCCTATGAAAGAAAACCCCAGTGGTTGGGATATTCATTTATGGACAATACTGTAGATGACTTTTGTAAAAAGATAACTATGAAAAAAACTATAGGGGCCCAATCTCTGTGATTTGTAAGTGTTAAGTCTGTTTTAATTGCCAGCTCTGTTGTTCTCTACCCAACACTACTAATCAACTGGCATTTTACGACACAAGGTTCTATCCACTATGTTCTTGTTAAATAAATTTAGTCAGCTTTGAGTTGATGCATGGGCAAAGATGATCAATAAAATAATTATGAGTGAATGATCTTCAATTAAGTTGTGTCCGTTATATGGTAATTATTGTGTGTAGAGGAATATGGCACAAAACACTGGTTTTAAAACAATCTTTCTTTCATTTTCACATTTCTTTAGTTGCGTGTAAATATATTCATTTTTATATATGATTCCTCTCATCTGGTTTCAATTCCTTTTTACTATTTGGTGGATTAATCCCCTTTTTACTTTTCGGTTATGTATAAATACTCTATATTGTAGGGTTCCATCTGCTACAACATGGCAGCCATCAGGAATATTGGTATCATTTTGAACTTGATGAATTGTATCGAGCCATATTCCGAGAGGCCTTCTCTTTTTCTTTGGTGTTAAGGACCAAAGATGACTTTTGGCTTTTATTTGATTTCAACATGAAAGGCACCCCAAACAGTGAGTTTTGGGAAAGGGGTTCTGAGATGAATCTATGTTTGAATTTCATTAATTATTTGGACTAATTACTGTATTTTTAGCCTGTGAGCTCTTTAGTCTCCATTAAGTGTATATCATATCTTCAAGTTTTCATCAGAATTCTGTACTTATTATATTTCATTTTATTTATTTATTTATCTATCAATCTAATTTTTATTTTACTTATTTATTTATTAATTTTTTTTGCAAAAGATCTTCAAGATTACTTAATATAATATACTCTCTGAGCAAGGCCAGATCGAGCAGTGGTTGAAACAATGATCAAAACCATAATAAGGATACAAATCCAGTTACTTCTCAGAACTACAGACAATGCTTGTACATTTGAAATTTTTGTATAAGCAATTACTATATCAGTAATGCCTTTTTAATGAGCTCACAAGATTCAAAATATAATTTGCTTGCTTACAGCCATTAGACTACAGAATTGAGATTACAAGGGCACCAAAGGGGTTGGACTTTATGGTGTTTGGAGCAGCCTGCCATAATTGTCATTTAAAATAATTTTCCGTCCGTTGTATGAAACTACAGCGTTGAATTATCTCGGTCACTTGATCTATGGATCTAGATTTAGATAAAAAAATATCTAGATCTATAATTTCCGATAAAAGATCTATAACCTGTAGTTTCACTTTTTTAGATTTCTCAAGAACTGCTGGTCCGAATATATGGCAAGCTATCAAGTTATCTTGGTACACATACATACAGATTTCTCAAATTATTGTAGTAAGGATAAAATTGATCAAATGCAAATCTTAATTTTTTGATAATTTCTCAAGATGAGTAGATTAGTCAATAAAGGCCCTTGGTTTTGGAAATTCTTTACTGCTATTAAAATGCAAACCACTGACGTTGAAGAGGTTAAGAAACTTAGGTGCATTTGCACTGGAACAGACTAATCAAATTTCTGGTCATAAAAAGATTTGGCTTACTGTCAAGCTTATGTCAGTCAAAAATTGAAAAGTTTTCTCAGAGTCTTCAGTGTTTGATTAAGTATTATACTGGGCAATTTTACGTTCTTTACTTGACTAATGAAAACTAGAGAAATGAATGACTGGTTAGACACTCAATAGAAACTGTCATGTGACCAATATCTTCTGGTAGCAGGCTCTGTTGGGGTCGAAAAATTGGAAAAATTGGTGATCACTGAATATTACTTCTGTAACGTTTTGTTTAGCAATGATCACTTGGGTGGACCGAATTCACTAACAAGTTTGAATGCTGCTAGATACAAAAGAAGGGACCAATTTAGTATAAATTAATATACTAAATTGATCTCTCCTTACTAGAAACATTTTGGGTGTTTTTTTTTTTTTGTTTGTTGTTTTTTATATTTTGGGGATTTCTAATCAAATTTTCTGTAGAATGCACTTTTTGTGTGCATAAACATTAAGGTGATAAAAATATCAAATAGGATTGTGCACACACATTTGAGATGACACATTGTTGCCAAGTTTACTGCACTTTATGCACATTGCAGATTTCTCCACACATTGTGCTAATGTAATGATCTAATCTTTTGATGTTACTCAACTGAGGATAATCATAAGTTTGAACATTTTTTTTTTTTTTTTTCAATTTTAGTCACACACAAAAAAAGGTAAAAAAACTTGAATTTCAAGTTTCAGCTGTAAGATTTTTTTTTCAAATTTTCTCAAACCAACAATTTTATTTGAACTGAAGAGATTTAAAAGACTGAAAATTCAAGCTACAGATCTGGTAAATATCTATTTAAAAAGCAAGGCTGTGAGCAATCATGTGTAAATATTCAATTTTATTTTCAAAACAAGATTCACTTGATGCTGTGCAGGTTTAAACATGAATAACAAATAATTTTTAGATTAAAAAGTTCTCCATTTTTACTACAGATGAGATAAATATTTCTTTGAATAAAAGTAATTCTCATCAAGTTAACTTTCATTCTCGTTCTGTATTGTCTAATGTTTGAATATAGCATGGGCCCTCTCTGCCAAACGATTACCGAATCTTTTAATATGTTTTTGTTCCAGTAAATTCTTTTGAATTTTTAACTTTTTTGTCATTTCAAAGATCTTGGTAAATTGTACACCTCGAAAGCTTTTACATTATGGTACTGATAGGTTAATGTTACTTGAAGTATAGGATTTCCATTGCCAACTGGCAGGGCACAAATTTCTGCTGAGTAACTAAACATGACTAGTCAGAAATTTTTGACTTATCAATCTGTAATGAAGCTTTGGTCCACATTATTGACAAGCTATTTTTCCTCATTCTGAAATTCCCATGTCATAACTAAAAGTCAACTCCCCTTACATCTGCTAATTGAATGCTATTGTGGTATTAATGATGATTTAAGTATGACATAGTAGTACTAACCTCAAGAATTTTACCATGGTTTATAGTAAAACTGGTAACCTTTTTGTTATCTCTAGCATGTATCCTAATTTTCTTTTCCTTGTTAGACTCCTTGTGGCACATAGGACTGCACTTCAGTCTTTGTAGCTAATAGGTTTTATAGGGTACAGTTATTAGCTCTGTGACTGTCTTATGGGGCTGGATAGCTTCGACTGCCTTGCTATTTTTCGATAGCTGGATACATGCCTTTCCTTAGGGCATAAATGGAAAAATGAACATAAGCAGCCTCTGTCAAATGTTGTTCCCTGATTCCATTCTTTTTGCTGGTAACTGCAATGCCACTCCAAATATCCTATACAATCATGGAAATAACCTTTTACTAAATAGTGGAATATGAAGCCATTCTATTTGCTTAATTATGGCAATAACTGCTATCATATGTCACTTTTGATTAACCAGCTAAAGTGATTCTCTTATCCGTAATTGTTATTCTTTGTTGTCAGCATTTTCATTCAGGAAATGCCTAATGATAAGTAGAATGGACTTGGATGTTTTGTCCCAGCCCTATGCAGTTCATGTTATTTAGCTCTTTCTTCATCCTGACCAGCTGAAAATGTTTTTGCAGCCCACAAAATATTGGTGTGTCAAATTAAATCTTATAAATTGATTTTTATTTCAACTGGACAGTAGGGCTCTTCAAGTATCAGAAACTTCTCTTCCAATAGTGGTATAATATTCTTACTATATTAGTATAAAATATCATGGAATTTAGTAACGAATCTTCCTCTGCATTGAATTGGTCTTATTGACACCAAGTATGTAAGACCGTTAATTTCTCGTACAAATGAAGCAGACGACAGAAATGGACTTTTTGTTATGGAATTACAAGATTGGAAAATCTAGGTTGAGATACATTTTAGCATACCTGAGTAATTCTTTATATATTCTTACTATAATCTAAAATAAGGAATATTTTTGTTTACTTATTAAAAATATTATCACTACCAGGTAGACCTGTCAAAATATGCAAATTTTGAATTTTTAGGGATGAGGCCATGTGCTGAAATGGTGGTAGATACTGTGACTATATCAGCTAAGGGGCAAAGTTTGAGCACATGGCTTTGTCCCCAAGGTTCTTGTGTGTTTTGATGCCTCTATGTAGTGTATTTATTTTGCTGTCATGAGTCTGCAACAGGATGAGATGGGACTGGTGTGTGCTAGGCTTTACCGGACAATCCTTTCATCTTGTATGAAGGCATTTTTTTTCTTTCTGATCGGAAGTGTACTACTTGATATAAGCAGACTAAGGATTTTTGTCTTTTTAAGCCATATAGTTTTCACTATTATGTTCTGAGTAGCTTCAGATCTCTTGTTGATGTGTTATTTCCTAGTCATTACAGGAAAACTAGTTATTCCAGACTGAGACTTTGTTCTTTGATATGAGATGAAATGTTTTCATTATTCCATATATCATATTGTATGGGCTATTGTCTTCATCTTTAATATGTTTCAGCTAATACATTTGACGAAGGCTAAAGACTGTATGTTGTAACAAATTTTGGGAATTGCTTAGTATAACTACTGAATACACTTGTAGAAGGCTGGAGAATGTATTGGTTAAAACATTGTCTCCATCTGTGTTGTCAACATATTTCAAGTTATTCGGACAATTGAACTGCTCCTTTGTGTTATTCATAATGTTCCCTCAATATTTCAGATGATCCATTCTACAGCGCTCTATCCATATTGAATTTTTTTTTCCAGTACTGCAAAGCAGAAATTAGTTGCAAACAGATGATTTAAAATAGAAATGTGAAGGTTATCCTATTTTCAGCAACATGTGCAATAAAGCTTATTTCATTTATACGCAGAGATGTTCTCGATTTCTTTGTGAAGCAAAGAGTTCTATACGTTTTCCTTGTTCGGTAACAAAAACTACATTACCTTGAAATCTGCATTATTCTGACTCTTGCGTGTAGCCTACAATTACACTTTCTGCATCCAGATAGATGTAACCCTCTTTGAGATTTAGTCCAAATACTAGAGAACTCTATTGAAGAGTTAGAAAATTGGAAGAATTGGCATTTATCAACTTATTAACTAGATGCACATCAGATGTATATGGTTTTCATGGCTCAACAGGGTCACAGAATTGTTTGCTTAAGGAAGGAAATGATACCCTCCCTATTTATGAATTATGGCGTTAGCTTGTATTATATGCATTGCAATAGAATAATTTATTAGGTTGTTGCAAAAGTTCTGTCCAATGTGTAAATCTATTGGGGAAACGCAAATATAGAGGTTATCCAAGAGACACTTAATCATTAATATATTTTTCACTTTTGATAATCTTATTCTATCAAGTTTTTTAGTGCCAGATTTGTGGAATTCCTTCAATTTTAACCTGAAATGAAAACAAACTGATTTTCTGCCTCTTTTCTTGAAGTGAGTCTTTGTTCATCAAAATGCCTTGGAAACTCTGAGACAAATAAGCCTGTTAAAACAAGGTCATGAGAATATGGTGGATGACTTTCCTCCCTCTGCTAAATGCCTTTGAGAATTTTGGTCACTCAAGTGGTATTAGAACGAATATCATTGTGATGAATAATGACTATTTTTCTATTCACATAAGATGGATATTTTCTATTTGAAGCTGTTCTCAAATGCTGGAGTTATTGGCTGTACACTTCAGCTGTGACTGTTTATCATTTAGAAGTTAGTAATGTATGATTCCTTACAAATCCCATCAAATGCTAAACCAGATTTTTTGGACGAGGTTATTCCTCTGCTGGGGAAACGGGTCTATTAGTTTAACTCAGCCATTGAAGATTGTGAAAAAAAGATCCATTTCTCATTCTCGGTAATAACTATATCCCCAAAAGTTGCCTATTGAGAATGCAGTGACTCACAACAATCAACATATTGATGGTGATTTGGTCTGGTCGAGTCATGTGTAAGCCATTTTCCAACCTTTTTGACATTTTTTCTAACTTCTCATTGCGGTAAACACACATGAAGCTAACATTGATTTGTTTGCTAAATTTCCTGACTGTAACGGTTGGTTTTGTTCAAACTGTAGCTTCCAGTGCCTTGAAATCAAGTCCCCTTAGACGGTCCTCTCTTGGCATTTCTATAAGATTGCAATCCCAATTACTGACCTGAGAAAACTATTTCACTGCATCTCCACTATAAGTTCTCCACATGGATCACAGAGAATGATAATGGTAAATGTTTTTTTTTTGTTTTCTTTTTCTTAGGACCAATTATGAAGGCACTTTCAAAGTGATGTAATGATATTCTGTTTTGAAAGAAAATAAGTATATTTATTTTGAGCATGATCAAATATTGAATAGGGATAGAATTTCAGCCCTCTAGTTCAGGCACTATTGCTACAAAAGATGGACGTAACTTTTGTTACGTAATATATTACAAATTTTGCTGCGATGTTTTGAACCTTGTTTGCTGCTACAAGAAAAAAAGAGACCTATTCCATACACATAGTACGTCTGGAGAAGGCCATAGAATGGAAAGACCAAACGTTGTGGAGACAACATGAACAAAGAATGAGTTCAATTATCCTCAAACTCTTGAAATGATATTGTCTCTTCTGAGAATTATTGACAAAGAAGACAATGACCCAACTAATATGGAATATGTTGATTATAAAAGGATTATTTTCACTGGTTTTGTTTGTTTTTCCAAATTACCTGTTATGTAAGTTGTCTGTTTGCCTTCTTGTAAGATGTAAAGAAAGTACCAACAATTGAGCTATTCCTCGCATTCTTTTTTCTCTGGTTGTACTTTTAGGCAATGTTGGTGGCCCATGACTTTTTAAATTCATTGATAAATTATCAAATTTCACTTTTAATGCATACATAATTTTGGTAAGCCTGTCAGCTAGTACTACCTTGAAAGTACCAGGACAACTGTTCAAATGAAGTTTAAATCATGCATATTACCAAGCTTTCAAAGATTTTGATAATTCAAAAAAACATGAGTTATAGAAATTGCAAAAGAAAAATTATGCATAATTCCTTTGCACACATTCACCACAGTATAATAATGTAGCTTTTTTTTTCCATCTCTTTATGTGCAAGTGTATTGAACTGTTTGACCTTGTTGACCTCCCATGGCTTGAGAATAAGCAGTTAATACACAAACTGTTTTCCAGGGAGTCCTTGTCTCAACCAGTCCTCAAAGTACTTGCTAGTTTCAATATCATTTTTATTCATCAAAATTGATTTTTGCCTGCTTAATGGGTGCTATTTTCTCGGTGAAGCCATTTTTCTCTTCATTTACAATATTGAGATTCACTGTACTGAATTATCTATTGATATCAAATGGTATTCATTAGTTGTTTTTTTTTTTTTTTTTTTACCTCCATCTTTTAGCTATTCTTCCTTATTCTCCTTTACTGATACTTGTCAGATAAGATCAGAATTAGTGACAGAAGGGATCAGACATGGGCAATTCTTCTGGTTTAGAATTGTTTTTCCTGATGTACAGCTGATTCAAGATATAGCTTTGGCCCATGGAATGACTCTGGGTCAAGTCAGATCATAGGTTACATCTTGAGATCCTAATGCCAACATCTTTTTCTCTAAGCCATTGGGTACCTTTCCTTTTGATTACACATAATCAATTGCATCTCTTACAATTAACAGCTTTGATATTATCACTGATTACTTGGTGCTAGAGAATACTTATATTCGTTGAGACAATTAAATTTTTCAACAGAATATAGCCTTGAGTAAATTTTCAAAATAAGTGAATTCAAAGTCTTTGTGCAACTTCAATATTCTCTTAATATTCCTATTATTCAGACCATCCTCATCTTGGTTGTTTTTCATCCAATGTTTCGGCTGTTGTACTCTACGACCTTCATCAGGTAACATGTGGGGAAGTAACGAACCGAACCCTTTATTTAACCGACAGGGGTATATTGACCGCACTCCCCTCTTAGCATTAGTAGTATTATTACTGTCTCACACTGGGATTGAACCTAGAACCATCAGATTACTTGCAGTAATTTTGTCTGATTCTGTAAGCACTACGCTATGTGTCATTGGTCTTGAATCAGCTGTCCATGGACAGTGTAGTGTTTACAGAATCAGTCAAAATTACTGCAAGTAATCTGATGGTTCTAGGTTCAATCTCAGTGTGAGACAATAATAGTACTACTAATGCTAAGAGGGGAGTGCGGTCAATATACCCCTGTCGGTTAAATAAAGGGTTCAGTTCGTTACTTCCCCACACCAGATGATACCTGATGAAGGCCGTAGAGTACAACGGCTGAAACGTTGTATGAAAAACAACCAAGATGAGGATGGTCCAAATAATAATAGAAATAATAATAATATTTCATCTCAAAAATTCAGAGATATAATATTCTCTTAACTCTTTGAGGCACATTCCTTTCTCTTCCACTTTGAACTTCTTTGCTGTCTGTTGATTGGCTTGGGTTCCAAACAAGAAAGTGGGACATAATAAAAAGGTCTGTGTCCCTATATTTGTAAAGATAAAAAGGTGATATTGAAAATGACCCTCTATGCAAATACCAACAATTTCAAAAGTTTTTTTTTCCACAAAAAAAAGTGGTTGTAATTCAGAAATTTGGCTTTAAATCAATAAATAACCCAGTTGTTGCAATTATTAAGGCTTGGGTTAATTGATCAATTAGCATCTGACTGTATAATTAAGCCCTATTGTACTATATCAAATATTTATCTTTTGAGCAGAGGCATGCTGGACACCCTATTTTGAAATTGTTATTAAAATTTGAAAGAAATTAATTTTCTTGTTTTTGCCAGAGAGAAAGTTCAAATATTTGAAAAAGAATACCAAATTTTCATTAATAATTACTTTGAATTAAAATGATCCGATTCAATGTGTATAATTAACAGGTAAAACGTCAATTAATGCGGTTAATAGGTGTTGACAAGAAGAGATGAAAAGCTTTTCATGTCACTCTTTTTTAAAAAAGAAATGCAGTAAGGCACACTTGAACTTGAATGTTCCAGTTGATAACACTTCAATTGAAAGACTTGATAAGGGCTGTATCTGGAAAGTCACTAGAATGACTCTTTTTGATTGGTTGGAAATTTAAAAAAAACAAAAACAGCCAAATTGACTTCTGGCCTCCCATAATAGAATGAAGTATAAGTATTATTTCTTCTTACTGAGGGTAAATTCTATTTTTTCAATTTCTAAAAAAATAAAATCTGTATTCCTTGATTATATGGATTTGAAATGTGGTAGATAAACCCAGCATAGAAATACTCAGAAAAGTTATCTTTTAAAAAATTTCATTTTTATTTTCTAAATCAAAAAGTATTATTGAATAATATACTCATTGTATATTGATGCAATGATGAAATTAAAAGCCTGAAGTTAACCCTTAAAGTCATACAATGTCTCTAAAAAGTATAGTTTTTAATTATAAGGTATGATTGTTTTTATCAGATTTTGCCACCATCAAATCGTAGAATTGATCAATGCTTTTAATTTTTTTCGCATTGAATGTTTTTTTTTTTTTTTTTATAATTAAGATGCAAAAGTAGAATTTTTTTATTCTGAAATAAAATTGCTTGCAGACTGAAAGCTAACAAAAAGACGTTGGTACAATTTATTTATCCATCTTTTGAATATTTGAGATTCTTAATTTAAACCATGGAAACAGTTGGGTCTCATTATACCCTGATCCCTGCTGCGGTTATATTTTGTTGATAAAAGGCTGTTAGAAAAATCAGCTGCTTTTGTGTACCTTTGTAAGAGTCAGAAAAAATGTCCATTATATCATTAAATTAAAACAAATGAATAATTAAAAGCTTGAAAAAAAAAAAAACCCAAAAAACATAAAAATGGAATTGAAAAAAAAAACAAACAACTGTAGTATACAAATTTTTATTTTTTTATTTTTTTTTCTGTAAGTAAAGAGAGAATCAACTTATTAAATGTTTGTAATGAGCTCCTTTACTTTTAGGTAATTTATTCTAAAGTATTTTTTCTAATTAAAAGGTAGTATCAAACAACATACTCATGGGACATTAATGCAAGGGTTACATCAAACACTTATGATTCATCCAAACATTGAAAAAAAAAAAAAAAATTTCTACAATTTCATATTGTGTTGAAATCTGAAGACATAATTAAAAAGGCACAATTATAAGAATTTACTTTTTTAGACACTAAAACTTTTGGGGCCACTTCAAAGCAAAGATTAACAGATATTATTTTAGTGGTAAAAAAAAAATTGTTCTAAAATATTTCATTTAAAAGTATTACTTATTTTATTGAATTGAATATTAGTACAAATTCAGTTACAATACTCAAACTATGGTGTTGGCATTCTGGACTGATGTCTTTTGACCGAATTTGATTGTGAATCGCAGCATTCTGTACTACAGTTGCATACAGAGTGAAACTTGAACAATTCCTGAATTAACCTGAGTGAATCCTGGACAAAATGCAAGTAATGCAGTATGGATTACAGCAAGTTACAATCATGATTGGTCAAAAGGTATCAGTTGAGAACGTCAATATTTAGCTCAAATTTGTACTATTAAAGTAATTTTTTTTTTTTTTGTTTTTTTTTTTTTGTAAATTTGAAGGATTAAAGGTTTTATTGAGATTTAGATTTTTGTAATTCATAGCAATGAAATAATTTTTTTTTATAATGCAAAAAATTGTTTTAACTTATTCCGACTTAAATAACTAGATGATACTGTTCATCTTTGCTTTTAACATGACTACAGAAGTCAGTCTCTAAAAAGTCAAATTTTTTTTTTTTTCATTAAATGGGATAATTATCCAACATATCATCAGAAATTAATACAATAATGAAATTTAGACCTTGTCTTCAATATATCAATAGTGAATACAAGCCATTATGATTTGTCAAAAGGCATCAGTTGAATGTGAATGAACTCTTGTTGTACGAATTAATGTTATTTTTTCTTTTTTTTTTTTTTTTTCTAATTTGAATAAAGATTTTTTTTTTTTTTTTGTACCATATGTCTGAGGAAGCAAAGAGAATTAGAGGCACAACTGAATATGTAATAATTGGTTTTTATTTATTTATAGTAACGTGACTTCTATTGTTGTTTTATTTTTATTCCGTACCATATGTCACAGAAATAAAAGTAATAGTAACCTTTTCTTGATATCAAAAGTATAGTAAACAAATTAAATGAATCCAGCCATAAAGCAAAAGTTACCTAGAATGAGTTATATTCTTAATCAAATGAGTAATATTTTGAGAATTCATTTAGTTCATAATAATTCAATAATTTTCAAATGGAATAACTAACCTTTTAATAAAGTAAAAGGGTTTAGTAGAAAGAATTGTTGTTTCTGACTCCTAAAAAGAAACACTTTTAGCTTGGATTTTTTTTTTTTTTTTTTTTTTTTTTTTTTAGTCAGATCTACTATATTTCTTCCTACTAAACTCGTTTACTTCATTAACAAAAATTTTTGAATGGAATATAAACTATATAGATTATTAAATATTACTCATTTAGGTAATCTTTATCTTAACCATCGTTAAGGTTTTTTCCCGAATCACCATATTTGCAATGTAAATTGAACTTTGGATTTTACAAAGAGCAACACATAGTCAAGGTCTTATATTACTCTTAATATTATAAAGTGATCACCCACTTCGGAGCCAATTCACTCGCTTCCTCTACTTTTTTTCCCCTTAAATGAAAACTAAGGCCAGATTCAGTTGATGCAGTTCATACTGCAGAGGAAAAATATCTTTTCATAGTTTTCATGTAATTTTGTAAATCCGAATCTTGCCAGGAGTCAGTGGTGCCAGAAACTTGAGTTGTCAGAGTCAAAGGTTTTGTGTGTTGACTCAACAGCTCTGAACATATCTGAGCTTCCCTCTTTGTATGAAGCCCCCTGTGTTCTCCTCATAGGCTTTGGGGATGGTTTTTATCCAAGCCTGTCTTTTTCTTTCTGCATAATTGAAAACAAGGAGTATGTATATTGAAATCAAACCAGACAAATTGTCATGATTATTATTAAAGGTTGGAAAATGAGAAGAAATTTACCTATACCAATGAGGTTGGAAGAGAGATAGATCTATGTATATATTCACTAACTTGAGCCTAACTTGGTCCACACTATCACTAAAAGTTCTCTGTGAATTTCAGTGATATTTCCTGGAAGGGTATGCTGTAGGCTAAGGAAGAATTGGTTTAATTTTGGGGTACATCCAGGAATTCTCTCTGATACATGCATGTATCCACTCCTGTTTATCCATAAAATTTCTCAGTTTCTATGAACTTTTGTGGAGGAGTTGGCCGTGGGCTAAGGAACAATTGATTAAATTTTGGGATGGACCCAGAAATTCCTTTCGATTGAGAGATATTTCTTCATCTATTAAGACGATAGTCTGAAAGTTGCAAAAATCGATACTTACATTTACCTCCCCTGCACTGTAGCAATAAATATGAACTGATTTTCATTCAGTTTTTACTTGGTGTTTGACATTGGCAGAGGTATGCTTTCTGGTTAACTGCTGCATTTTTTTTTTTTTTTTTTTTTTTTTTTTTTTCAATAAAAACCGAAAGGTAAGTCGAGTCTGTATGGTGTAGTGCATAATTGAATCTATAGTTTCTTTTCAAGCCAGCAGTCTAAGGAACTGCAACTGTAGACTTGTTTCTGCTCCTGTGGGGGTAGGAAAATACAAAACAGCTGATAAGGTCTATGTTCTGTCACCTTGTATTGATTTAAGTTGGAGTAGTTTGGATTCGTCTATCTCTGCTCAGTTCATTTTTTCTCTTTGCTTGTAATACTTCTCCCCTTACCCCTATAACCTACCCCCATTCTGTTTACAAGTGATCGGTTGTGTGCGTGGCTCTAAATGCAGACCAGATCGATGACTACACTACTACTTAGTTTTATTTCAATAAATGATCTCGGCTGCCTTATCGCAAAATATACAATCATAACATTCTAACATAATTATCTACACTTCGACTATCTGCATGGCCTGCTTATCGAGGTTTTATGGAAATTCTTATTCTGATCAATTGAAAATAATCTCTGGCCATATGTGAACTTTCAAAGCATTGAACTCCTGACTGCCTGATAGGTTAGTAGATGCATTTAACCAACACCCGTCTCCACATGGGTGTCTCGTATAACAATCTAGTGGAAGAAACTTGGAGCCTTGAATCCAATGGTCTACTGGATAAGTGTTGGTTTAGCATATCTGGTAATCAGCCTGGTGGTCATGAGTTCACTTCCTGTGTCAGTTAAAGCAAAGAAAAGTTTAACTCTGGTTCAGTAGAAGAAAAAGACAAGTGACATTGCAAGAACTAATTAACGAGGAAGATTTAACTGATACGGAATATCCTATTGCATGGACAGTGGAATGAAAACCATTTACACCTGTCAGTTGAATGAGGGTTTTTTTTTTTTTTTTTTTTTTCTCCCGGAATTCCTGAAACATCACCATCTGCAGGGTACAGCGGTTGAAATGCTGTGACTATAACAAGATGAGTAAATTGGTACAATTCCTCATCTCAGAAATTCAAATTTGGCAGTAAGCTTTATAATTGTAAAACCTGAACAAATGGCTGATAAATCTACCAAGAGAGATACAATCATTAGATGTTAACATCTTCCTCCAGATTACTTTCTAGTGATAAGATGAGTTTTGAATAATTTTGCCTTTGGCTACAACTGAATTTCTTAGTAAGAAATTTTGTATTTCATTCATTGGACTGGCCTAAAATCCCAAAGTACACTTTCTGATGCACAGATGGTAAATCAGAATCTGTGGACAAATACAATTCGAGTCTTTCAGTCACTTCTATTTCTTCCACTTTGAACTACTTTGCCATCTGTTGGACAGCCTGAGTACTAAACAAAATGGTGGAACAGGATATGAATCTGTGCTTCTTGACGTATAGAGATAAAGAAGGTGGTATTAAGAATGACCCACTATGAAGATACCAACGTTTCAAGAATGAGATGAATTTCAATTCATGATGCTTCAAAGAAAGTTGGTGACCACTGAAAGTGTTTTGAAATTATTTGATATTCCAAACATGTTAAATCTATTTATTTCTGTTCTGCATTACTTATGTACCTTTCCACCCACATTCATACTGTTCGATTCAGGGCCACCTTCAAGGATCAAGTTTGCCTCTGGATTTCCTTTGAGATCTGAGTGTTAATAATCTCATCAGTTCTGTTTCATAAATGTAGATTTGCCAATAGGAATGTTAGCAAATTAAATTTGAGCATAATCTGATAAGTCTGCGTCAAATCTTATCTTTATATTTAAAATCAATTTCACCATAAAATAGATTTTTTACAATTTAGATATGTAACAATTATGGCAGAAACTGTTCAGTGGTTGTAGCTTCTCATTGCTTTAGTTATGTTGCTTTTAATTCAATGTTTTTGGGATCCATCTTGATGGAAAGTAGAAACTATTAGAAATATAAAGTCTCTGTAATTCTTTAGGTTGATGAATGAGGATGGCTTGGTTTAACCTTTTTTTTTTTACTTTTATTTTTTAAAATTTAGATATAAAATATGGCTACCCAATCTTCCTTTCTAGTCCTTCTTTGACCCTCCCCCATATATCATTGTCATTATGCATTAAATGGTAGTGTAGATGTGCAGATCTAGTGACAAATGCAAAACCTTCATAAATTTATCACAATATTTGCTCATACATTTTTAAAAAATTTTTTTTATTATTGAAATAAGTTTCTTTTACAGAATAGTCTGAAAACATTGTGCTTACATGAACAGTCTTTGAGCAACTAAACTGATTTTCAAGTACAAGAGAAAACAATTCCTATGACCTTAAGAGTTGATATATTATTACATTAAGAGATTGGAACTCAATTTCAAGGTTGCTCTATTCTTATTAGATTTTGACTGGGTTTTCTTTTAGTGTATTTTTGTTGATCTTTATCACAATGCTCCTTTCATTTCATGTTCTTTGGCCATGAGGAAAAAAGCATGGATCAGTAATAAAGAAATAGTCTTTGAGATTTAGACTTTCATCCCATACCATGTCAAACAGGCTCCAAGGATATGGGATGTGAGTTCATTTGCTATCCATGGTGCTTACTTGAGAGTTGTAAAAGGTTAAATAACCTGAGCATTGCTATAAAAACCAACAAAATAAGATGAAAGAAGGAACAGTCAAAAATCAGTGATGAAAATTTTTTATCCAAAAAAATTTGGACAACTTAAGTCTATTGCTTAATTCTTTGATTCTCTTTTCTTGCTTTTCTCTATAAGGAGCTGACTAAAAATTATCTGATCAGAAAAGCTATAATTTTTTGCTCTTAGCCTAGAAAAGATTGATGGATAATTGAATTATATGAGTGTATCAGTAAATCCATAGCCAGAAATGGTTATTAGCAGAATTCAGATTTGAAATTATCACTGTATAATCACATCTCTGTGGTTAATGGAAGGTGTATTGACTAAGGGGAGAATAATAAAATGATGAAAAATAAATATTTGTGTAAAATAAATTCTCTCTTCATCATTAGGCTGCAGGCTTATTGACTAACATATGTATTTAGGGTAATGTAATGGTTTCAAGTTGAGTTTTCATTCTATTTTTTACCTACATTGAAAAAGCCAAGGGAAAATTCATTTCAGTTTTATATTCTATTCAGTTCTTGTATGAAACTATCAAAAAAATTTTTTTTTTTCTTTTTTTCAGTGCATAGGGACAAAATATTTTTCGTCTTTTGAAAAGCTGTTTAAATATTTTCAGTTTCATTTCGAACATTCAAGAAAATTTCTGAGCAAAACAAACAAAACCTGCTTTTATTATTTACACTTGAGGAGTTGGCTACTAGTCAGCAAAGATAACTTAATTTCATTCCTATGTAGGTCATGTGGAGAGAAAAAAAAAAAAAAAAAAAAGAGTAGATAATAGCAAGTATTGTGGGAAAATATATTTGATTCTGTTCTTCGTGTGTCTCCAATGGAAATGTCATTTGAGACTTTGTACCACTAAGATGAAATGAATAGAGCACAATGCATAAATAGAGGTCCCACCCCTGCTTTGGGCGATCTGAAATTAGTGTTCACATTTAAAAAACTTTTTGCTATCCGAAATGGCGTAAAGTTTAAAGAAACAATCAATTTTGTGGGTGGAAAATATTGAGCATTCCCAGATCCCCTCCCCAAATGGTGATGGTTGTATGCGAGATGTTAATGGTTGAGGTGTTGGCGATTCAGCAGTTACATTTGGGTGTGGGAAAGAGGAAGAAAGAGGGTGTGCACTGCCTCTATAACGGCCCACTGCGAAATAGATGCTGAACACTATTTTTGATTTTGACTGTTTGTTTTTTTTTTTTTTTTGTTTTCCTAAAAACATTACATTGGAGAGGTCAGTTGCTTATATAAGTAGTTGTTAGTCAAGTGAAGTATTAGGATGGAAAGAAATCAACAGGCATTGAAGTCTCTTTATATATTCTTCTCTAAGGCTTTTAATAATAGGTAAATATTTCATCATGGGTATACACCTGCAGTCTTGTTTGCTCAACTATGCATCAGTGTGCATATATATATATATATATATATATATATATATATTACAACCTCCCCCACCCAACACTTGTGCACCTATATTGATTTTATTTATCTATACTTTTTAAAATCATATTCTTTCTTAACTATTTACAAGGTGTGTGTGTGTGTGTGTGAAAGCTTTCAGCAGAAAATTGGTTTTCAGCTGTGTATTCAGTCGGTAGTTTTTTTGAAAAAGAGTTCTGTGGTCTCTCGTGCACACCTAATACCTTCCTCTCTGTCTCTGCTCTAGAGAGTTGAAATCGTCTTAATCTCAGTTGGCAAAAGCCCTGTTCAGTGATCCACTATTTGTGCTCATTGTCATCTTGATAAGTTTCTTGTGCTATTTTATAATCTGCTGGAGCTAATTGATTCAGTTTTTTATTATCACAGTCACTTCTGTTGTTTAACCTTTTGATAGCCAGTTGATAGATACATGTAGAACATTTTCTTTCAGACAATTATTGTCTGAATTTTATTAAATGGGATGTGTTAATCATTATATATGGTATGGCCGGACTATTTTCATTTGTTCACAATGAAGGGCACATGGCTGAAATGTTATAAACAGGTAGACGAGGAAAATAGACGGACCATGTCATACATGTTTTTTCTAATTCATCTAAATTCGAATTGATATCTTGATTGTGGTTCATTTTTGTGATCTTCATGTTAAGACTATTATAACAAAAACTATGAGAAATAGATTTACTTTCTTTTGTAACTGAAGTTTGTGTCAGTTAACCATTACTATACAGCAGATGCTTATCATGAGTTTCACAAGCCATTGCTGGTGGATTTGATCCTTATAGGGTGAGGCCTTATCACAATTGACTTTGTTTACTACCTCAAGTTAGTGCTATTCTTGGAACTTGTTTATCAACTAAACTACCTAGCTTTAGTTTCTATATTTTTCAAGTGGTGTCCGAAGAAGGTTATAACTTCTAAAGGTCAGAGTATGGTAGATTCAACTATAAAATATGGAGTTTGTTCGTTGTTTTTTTTTTCTTAAATGTTAATGTACATTCTTCAAGCATTATAAATAGTAAGTAGTTTTTTTGGTTCTTATAACTTGAACATTGATAAAGGTTTAGGTACTTTTAACCATCACTAGATAGTGTAGAAGTGATATGAAATCATTTTTCTTTAGTGTTTATCACCTTTTCTCCCCAATTCTTATTTCTAGTGTGAAAAATTATAAATTTTGTTTGATAAATGGCTCTCCTAACTCTGTTCACCCTTAAATGTATAAGAAAACCTCACAATATTGGGATTTATTTCTCAATATATTTTTTTTTTTTTTTTTTTTTCCTTCTTGATAAGCAAGTGGAAAGTTTTATGTTAAAAAACCCCCAAGCAAACTGAAATCTGAGAAGAGATTTCAGTCCTTCCTTATTAATTCTGAGGAATATTAGTGTCCTCAGTTGATTACTCTCAAATCTGAATTGTTCCCCCATCTTGGATGTGGTATCCCAGCTCTCTGAGCACATTGGGGGGGAAAAAATATATATATATATATATATTATTGTTTACCTTCTAATTTGTACTTTTTATGGTTAATATGACACCGGAGATTGAGCTGATGGTATTATGACCCTGTTTTAACCCATCTTCATCAGGTTTATATAAGTATGTCTGGGTACTCTTTAGTCAGTTATAAATACAATCAATGGTTATTTGACGTAAAGGTACTGGTGTGAAGAGAGAAGCTAAGGAGGAGTAGGCATATGAATACTTCCAATTACAAAATGGGTAGGACTGTTAGGCTCTGTTCCTCACCCCCATTGTGAATGTTTCAAAATTGTTCTGCTTCCTGAACAAGTTCTGCAAAGAACATGATGCCGGTGTAGACACACCTTGATGTAGTCAGAACAATCAATACGTATTTAGATAATGTCTGGGCATACTAACCTATAGTATTATATGCACTGCACCTCTCTGATCATCTTCCCTAGATTGTTGATGTATTAGACCCTTGCAAAGCTGGTAGTTGGCCCAGGTCACATGGGGAATGTAGGCCCCATTTCAAAATGTTTATCGAGTATTTTTATAATCGGGGCTGAATATGATTTATGTATGAGAATATGCATGTTGTATACATGATGTACTTGCAAATAATAAAAAAAAATTAGAGAACTAGAACGAATTAAGTAGAAGTAATGGCTAGTAATTTTCTCCAAACTATATAAAACAATGGATTACAGCATTGTAATGAGATGCTGTAACTACGATAGTATTTGCCTCTCCCAGGGAGAATAGGTCCCACAAAATTGCAAGCCTATACCAACTGCCCACCCCCATGGCCTATTAATAATAATAATTGACCATAGAATTTGGGTCCGGGTCCTTCCACTCCTTGATAGTGTTATTTTTTCCATCACACTGATATTAGAGAACTCAGAATTTCAGGATGTCAACGGTTCTACAAAATTCTTTGGTCTTGTACTGCATGGAGCTAAACTTATTCTGAATACTTTTGACTTTAGTTCAACCAGACCTCTTGCCAAAACTATAAATGATAAACCTGAAAATTCTGGCTATTATTGTCCATTTGTGTTAGTTTCAACATTATATAATTTCCTCCCAAAAATGTCCAATTTCATCCGTGAACAAGTTGTACTGTTAACATTGGTAATCCAAAGTGTTTTGGTTAGTCTTATGACTAACTGCTTGATGTTTTGTGTACTGACCAAATGGTAGCTGTTTACAATTTAACAAAAACAAAAAAAACTGAAAACTTTACCAACTATCACTTGTTACAAATATACACTGAAATAACAAAACTGAATGAAAATTCAAAATTTATGCTTGAAAGTCATTAGTGTTTTGAATTTACCATATTTGACAGCACAAAAAAAAACTGGCTTGGAAGATGAATGTAACCTTCGTTGGCCACCTCACGTTGGCCAGAAATTTTGTTGAAAAAACATAACAGGGAGATGATAAAGAGGAATTCAGGAAAATGTTTTGTTTTTTTTCTCTCTTGATATTCTTTGCTGAAATATGCCATCAAATATGGTAGCAGGATCTATGTTTTGCCAAGGACCATTTGAGTAAATATTTGTGTTGGCAACCTTTTCTCTTTTTTGTTTTCTTTTGACATATTTCATTAGATGATTCAATTGCTAGCAAAAATTTTTTTTCTTTGTATTATGAGGTTTGAATGTAGATATGGTAGTATTAGTAAGAATGTACCAACTATAAAACAAAACCTATTTTATGTGCTTCTCAATAATGCTGATTGTCTCCCCCAAAATGTTTGACTAAATAATTATAAATTTCATATGCATTAACTAGATCAGTATACAAATTGTAGGGAATACAAGTTTCTGAGTTATCAATATTTAATGAAATCTGGTTTGTGGTTGTTTTTTAAACTGCCTCATAATCTTTTTTTTCCTTTTCTATTTGCTGTTATTAAAAATGTAAAGATGAATGAGAATATTCTAGAGGTGTCTGCCAAAGAGGAAATCTGCATGTTCTTGTGTGTGGGGACTTTTTTTTTTTTTTCCCCAAGTAAATATTTAATTTCTCAAAATTCTATTTGTCAATTTCTTTATTTTACAAAGGAAAAGAATAAAATATAATTTTCTAGTTTTATTTTGTAGCCAATGATACTATATACGGTATATACTAAGGTATTTGGAGAACTAACCCAACTTATCCATAACTGTCCATATTGAACAAATATTTGCATATTATTAAATAAAATAAAATTTCTGTCTCCTATACCAGCGTACATCAACAAATTGAGAAAAAGAGGCTAAAATCCGAGGGTGAATCAATAAGGCCGTGGCCTGACACGGTTGGGTCTTTGATTTCACCATATAATGTACGATCTCTGTGATTTAATGGAGAAGTGTAGGGTTAAAAATATTGTGTAAAATAAATGCTTTTTCATAATTAGGCTAAGGGTTCATTGGTCTTCAGAAATTCAGTTGAACTTTTTTCATTTATATTTTTATTTGTCTGTCTGATTAATCTTTTTTTTTTTCTATTCTAGAGGTAGTTTCCATTCTTTGTCATGAATTTGAATTGAAATAAAGGTCCAGATAGGTAAATGTTTATAATTTTTTTTTTTTTCTATTTGTAGGTCATTTTTCTCCATGGGTTAGGAGACACAGGGTGAGTTATTTCCTCCATATTTTTTTTTTTTTTTTTTTTTTTTTTTTTTTTCCCTGCTTGTTTCCATTTACACTTCATGATTGACTTCCATTTATTATATAAAATTAATAACTTTATCGACCACAGAAGACCTTCCTTCAGTGGAGTAAGATGAATTTCTATTAAAGTTTGACTACATAACCTCTTATAATTCTCTCCTGTGCAATCCTCGTATTTGCTCTTGTTTATAATGAATTGAATTCAAGATGCATGTAACTCAATTTATAATTGAGTTTACAATTTCAACAATTGTATGCTCAGTTGAACGAATAGCAACAAGAAAATTTAATTAATTAGAAAAATAAATTCCAAAGTATGGTAAAATTAAACTTTTTGTTTACTAGCAGCCTTTTAAATATGATTGGTCAGCCATTTATGGCCATTGTTGAGTTATATCCTCTTTTTGAATGTTACTAGATGGAGACCAGGGTTTTTCCTCTCGGCAAAACTTTCAGTTTATATACTTATAAATAAGGCTGTCAATCATAGAAAAACTGTATTGTATATTACAATAAATATATGTTGATGTTTTTTTTTTTTTTTTTTTGTTTTTTTAAAAAATGTTTTTTTAAATTTTTTATAGATATGTTTTGTATAATATATAGAAAAGACTTGATACTATCAGAAGTTCTAAAAAAGTTATTTTCCTTCTATTTAATTGTTATTTCTCATTCTTCCCTGGAATATTATCCATAAAAATCAAGTATAAATCAGTTAATTAGTACAAAAAAATCTAAGATTTTTTTCCTTCTCAACTCTCTTCAAGGCTGCCTTGGTAGTCATTAGACTCGGTGTCAAGCCTCTTTATTTTAGAATTTATATTATATAATTATTTATAAATAAAGGTCAACTACTGGACTGGAAATTTCTTTATTCTCCTTGTAGGAGCATTTCAATGGTATTGTGCTAAAAAACAAAAACTTATTAGCTGTTATGCTGTGTTATAACATCCATTCAAACACAGAAGTTGGATCAATGTAGTATAAATAATAGTTGGTAATGTATATAGTCTTAATGTAAGTTTAACCTGTGTAAACTCCTAGTTAATCTAGGAAGTTAATACCTCTTTTTAGAGGTCAGCCAAAGTTTGCAACTAATAATCAGACCTTGACTGTAGTGTGAGAGAGTATAAGCTCTACTGATTTAAATTGTTTTTTGTAATTTCTTTTCTAGTTTTATCTGTTTTTGATCTGTTGCAGTTTCTTAGGATTAATAGTCTGTCATCGTCTCCATTCAGACTTGTGCGTTTTTTTGTTTATCTTGGCTAAGGTTGATAGTAAATATATTCCTACCAGTTTGCAAGCCTCTGTCCTGTCGTAACTATCCATGATTACATCAAAAGTTCATTGTTTGCCCTTTATCCGTGCAGATTCATTATCAAACCACAGGGATTTCCGCCAGTGTTTAATAATCCTTATTTGGTTGCTAGTAATTTTTATGTATTTTTTTTTACTCAGTGAGATGGCCTTAGTTTGTATTCCATAATGGATGGGTAAAAATCCTCAGTGTCAATTAGAATGAATGTGCAGTTATGTTTGTCTTCTGTGTTATGGAACCGTTCTTTTTCTGATGAAGTATTTTTCCACTGGTTTAGTCCTGAAGTTGTTTTTAGTTCAAAATTGATTTCTTCAAGTATGGTCTTCTTTATTTTGCTTAGTTCAGTTTTTGTTGGATATATTAACCTGCATATTTGGTTTACTCCAAAGTTTTCTTTGTGATCCTTTTGTATAATATATGTTTGTATTTTTGCTAGACAGTTCAACCTCTACCTTTTCAGTCATGTTATTTTAAACTCACAAGTTATTCTATATCTATTGGACCCATCTTTGAAAAGTGCCACACTCCATCATCTGACTTGGCTCTAACTTTGGTCACTGGTTCTTTAACGTCTGAAATGAAATACGGTTGTATTTTAGCTCGATATCTTTACTCCTTCAGTCACTATGGATCCAAGAACAAGGACTCTTTTGTTTGGTAAGACTGTGGCCAGATTATTTTTTCAATTTCAACTAGCCACCATTCCATAACAGGATGTTCTACTGAGCTGAAAATTTGCCAGGGTTAACATTTTATGTAGATTTTGAAGATGTTATCAGCCTTACTCTTGAAAATATTTTTTTCGGAAAAAGTTATCAAAGTGAGCTCCGAATTTCTTCATTATTACTGGGAAGCCGTTTTTAAGTAATCATAACAGCTCATGGAGTGCAAAAATGATAAAGTATTGTCAATGCACTTCAAAATGTCACAATCTAGATCTTTCTAGCTTTTCTAGATTCTGAGAGGTCTAAAAAAATTAAGAGCACTTAAATTAAAATAAAAGAAATATTTAGAATTTCAAATTCGAAATCCTGCATGGTCCATAGTGATTTATTAGCCACTGCCAATTTCTTTAATTCATAACTATCAAAGATATTAAAGATAATACGTATAATAAAAATGCATATTTTGTTTTGATTGCAGAGAAATTGGTTTCCCAGTTTTGTGTAGATAGCCTCTAAAAATGTCTTTGATCCATCAGGATGCATGAATGTAAAATCAAAAATGGAGTTGGGGCCTTTATTCTATTTGACATGGAATAACCCACATGAAAAGTTGAAATTTGTCATAGATTGTGCCTCTTTGGTGTGTGATTTAACCCTGGACTTTTGTGTGAATAGAAAGAATTCTCTCATCTCACCTCACCATTGACTTGGTTGTATAATCCCCTCTTATGAAACTTGAAAATCCTCATTTTGGCAAGCTAAGGTTCATCTACCTGAAGCCAATAGGAGCGTTGCTCTACTTGCTCTGAAGTGATAATTATCAAGTCTCTAATCTGAGTATTACTTTGCCAGTAGCTTGGCTACATCTTGGCTCAACTGAATATCCAGTGGTGTGATTGGATGGGTAGGCTGGGCTTGTGTGTCTTGGTTAGTTGCCAGCCTAGGAGAGGACAATTTCTGATTTAAGAAGCATTCATACCCGAGTCTTGAACTGGTGGAGGAATTCACCTACACTGGCTCTACTATCTACAACAGCCTCTCCCGGGACACCGAAGTGAATGGCCTGGCTACCAAAGAGGGTCTGGGATAACTCCATGCTGTCCACCAAGACCAAGATTGTATACCAGTTCCGCGAGTTTGCTGCTATAAAACAGCTCACCAAAGTCTGGAACGCAGACTTGATGCTTTCGATCTACGCTGTCTCTAAAGGATTCTTGGCATACCTAGCAGGATTAGGTCCTAAACAAGAATAATTTGGCATGAGTGGGAATACCAAGCTAGTTTGCCTTACTCATTCCAAATTGCTTGGTTTGGTTCAGTCATATCAGCAGCATGCAGAGATGTGTTGTATGGTGAGCTTGCAGCTGACTCCAGACCTGCAGGAAAGCTTGTTCTTCGTTACAAAGATGTGACCTGGAGGCAGGCAAAATCAGACTGCAGCAAATGGAAACTTGCTATCAAGGGTAGGAACGGCATCAATGAGCCGGGTGCAGACTATATCTGTAAAGACTGCTGCAGCATTTGCTGCTCGAATCAAGTTGCATATTCACAGCAGGCGCTGCAGCCCAATCAGTTTGATATTTGGCACATGCACCGTTATCTTTCAAAATAGAGGGAGGCTGATAAAAAAAAAAAATACAAGAATATAAGTCTGATTCTTCAACTGCATAAAATGTGATAGTGCTAAATTAAAAAGGCTGTATTTGTGGTAGTCTCGATTTCTTAAGTTCACATTAATTGGCTTGTCTTTTCAAGAAAATGGATACAAAGAAAGTTTGGCATGTGGGACTCTGTTGAGAAAGACCAACTTGATTTGTTGAAACATACTTGGCACATTTGAATATAAATGATTAGACTTTGGCAAGATTAGTTGAAAAGAGATCAAATTGTGGCTATCGATCAATAAAACAGCAAATAGTGACAGGTAGGGAAAAAGATCTGTGCTTACAGATGCATTTCATTGATACTGCCAACCATTTTGAATGCAGTTATATCTTGACCAAGGTGAAGGCTCGGACAGATAAAATGTAAAGAAAATCTTGAGAAAAGGAATGTTTGCTTAGCTTACTTCAGCTCATTGTCCTGCGTAGGTGTTAATTTTCTATTTTCTTATTGAACTTCGTAAACTCTCTTGGAGCAAAGGTGTTTTTTTTTTTTTTTTTTTTTTTTTTTTCTGTGTGTTGTACATCCATAAAGTTGGTCTTGTTGGAAAGCAGAAATTGTCTTCGTGATAGTTTTTCCATTTCTTCGACGAAACAGGAAAATAGCAGAGTATTCATGAGAAATGCTGGGACTATTTACATTAGAGTAAATATATTCATTTCAAACAAAAAAAAAAGCATACCTTCAAAAGGAATTTTTCTGTCTATTTTTCTACATCTCACCATATTTTCTGTTAGTTTTAAAATTATTTAGAAAAAAAAAAAAAAAATGGAATGAAAGAACTTGAGCAAAAAATGAAACTGGGACATCAGCAGCAGTTGCCTACCAACTTCCACTCAAGATGGGCTGCTGGTGGCTGATCTTGTGCCTGAGTTTACAGCCACCCCCCCTCTTTTTTTTTTTCCTGCTAAAACAGTGAAAACCCTTCTTCATTATTGCTGTCGTTGTCATTGTCGTTCTTTCTCTGATCTTATTTTTGTTTACTGAAAGTCTTAGGTCGTTAAGTAAGCAGTGTGCAAAAATAAATAACCTCAAGAGTTGCAATAAAAAGTAACAGAAATAAGATGAGAGAAATGAATAGTCATCAGCAGTTTAGGAACTATGAATATTTCTTTTATAATTTGTGTGGAAGTATTCTAAAAAAATATATATCAAAGTTAGCATTTGTAACTTTTTCTAATGGTAGTTGCAGATCAAATGACTTGCATTTGAGTTTTAGAATTCATTTCTATTGATTCTTGTCAATTTTTCAACTGGTTGACATTTTGTAAAATATTGGATTTCTAAGAATTTACTTTATCTATGAAAAAATAAGCTATATTAGATTTGTGAATATTTACTTATATTGTATGTACCAATACCAAAATGATTTTTTTTTTTTCTCCAGCTATTACATTCTGGCATAATTTTTTAAGAGCCATTTTTTTTTTTTTTTTTTTTTTTTTCTCTCTCCCCTTTTAAAACAAACTATGAGAATTTCTTTCCTCAAAGATTGAAGTGTCTGCCTCTGGTTGGTTACTATCTGATGCCCCCTCTCAAGAACCTGATATTACTAAGTGGCATTAACTAGAACTAGTAGAGCTATTATTAGTCCCTCATAAACATTTGTGTAGAAATAAGATTCAGGGATATATACTGTATTTGATAGTATATAAGACCCTCTTAAAAAAAGAAGTTGCAGAAAATATCCTTGAACCTTCTTTCTGATAGTATTGATTATATTAAGATTGATAATCGATTGAATTTCAATCTCTAAATTCAATAAACCGTTGTTTGTTTTGTTTGTTTTGTTTGTTTGTTTTTTTTTCCCCCCTCTTTCTAAGCGTGCTAAGAGCCAGCGTGTGTGTCTGTGTATGTGTTATCTATATTTTGAGTGAATAGTCTTAGAATATGAATTTTGTCTCTTTATGAAAAATTCAGATTATTCAACTACTACGGAGCTGCTTAGAATTCTAGAAAACAAGAAGTCTGAACTTGAACAATTATCTGCTCTGGTTCAGAGAAGCCAGAGACTAATTCTCTTTTAATTCTTTCAATTTACATCTTAGCTGGAATCATTTTCTTTGGTATTACCCCAGTATTAAATCTTTTATAGTCTTGTTAAAAATAAGAATATTTGCTTAGTAGATTTTCTGCTGCAAATTTCCTGTACAAAATTAGTCTAGATTTCCCATCTAATGTAATAGAGACAAAAGAATGAATTAGTCCATTGAATTCTGATGCTTATTTATTGTTGAGTGATTACAACTCGTTGATAAAAAATAAAAAAAATCATTTGCCTTTTGAATTTATTCGATCTCATTCAATGCCTTTTTTTTATTTAAAAAAATTTTTTTTAAAAATTATGATAGAAATGATTCAAGATCTAAAATAGTTCATGTTGATTAACTCAAATTAGCATGTTTACAAATCAGTGTTCTGATTAGTAATCAGAATTTAATCATAATTTATTTATTTATTCATTTTTTTTTGTTTCTTTTGATCCTAATTCTTCTTTGTGAGTCATGGTGTTTTTTGCTTTGAAAACAAATCAAAATTCTGATTCATCAGCCCTAAAAAGAGCGGGATAAGTTTTTTTTTTTTTTTTAAATTTGATCCTCCTCTTTCATCATTGTTGTTATTCAATTAATACGTTCCTTGATCATCTTCAAGTTGCATCGGGAATAATCTGTTTTTCATCTGCAATGTCCGTTATTAATTTAATTATGGGAGAAGAACGTGCTTAGATAAGTCTAAATGATTAGAATGAAACTAGAGCAGTGCTTGTTCCGGAAGTGCATGTTTGGGAGGGGCTCATCTTCAGGGTGTGTTGTGCAGCCTGCCATGATAGTCATATAAAATGACTTTCCATCTGTCACACAGAATGACAACTTGGAAGTATTTCAGTTATGTCTTGTCAGTATTGTCAGTTTAGATATTCTCCATCTAAATTTAGATCTATTGAATCAGCGGTTCTTGAGGACTCTAACCCTACATTGCCATTCGTTGTGTGCTGATTGATACATCTGGCATATGTCAACTTTGTACAGTGGCCAGTTGTTGAGTAATCCCAGTGCATACGTGTATGCACACAGATTTCTTCAATTGTAGTTAGATAATATGGAAATGCAGAGCTGAAGAAAGTAGACCTCTACATATAGCTTGGACTACGAATCTCCATGAAATCCTCAAAAGAATCACTCTAGGTTGGCAAGTTTTCGATAGAGCAAGCTGAACCTTCAAGAAGAAAATCCCGTTAATGCTAAAAAGATGGGTATACAACCAATGCCTCCTCCTGATAGTCACCTATGGAACTGAAATGTAGAACTTGACCAAAAGATTGCATGGTTCTGAGTTTGAGGGTCCATAGTGTTACGTTCTATACCTCATTTGCTGTGAAGTAATCCACTAATGGTTGTTTTGCAAGCTGGTATTAATTTGCCTCCCCACAAGGGCAGCAACACAGGGTCAGACTAATGTGGGTTGTTGCAGTAACCCTGTCACCATGCCAACTGCTACTGCCACTGGGTCAGTTCACCGACTGACCCTCACTTTTTTCAGTACAATGAGGAGGTTCTGCCTGAGACTTCCAATCTCCAGGGACTAGGCCGATTTAGGTAATTTATGTCCTGTCTCTCAATTGGAGATGAGACAAGACTAATTTTAACCAAGAAAAACTGTTTTTCTTCTCCCACCCCCCAAACTGATTTAAAATACTTCATCCGGTGAAGTTTAAGAAATGTGAAAATGAGGTCATTTAAATTACTCCATTTATTATAGGATTCTGAATTTCCCTGGTTAATATGTGCTTTTCTGGTGTCTACATATACTAAGATGACTGAGTACATTTTTCTCATTTTTAGCGAAATCGATAGTGTTCATCAGGCTAATATTTTTCACCTCCAACATGTCCACCGCCACCTGTTTTATCTTGATGTATTTTGATTCAAGGCCTTCTTGGTTGATCAGTGGTGTGTGCTCTGTTTACAATGAAAACCTGCACAGGAATGAACACAGATTATGTGACAATCTAAAAACAACAAATATGACACAAATTACACCTCAAATGATTTGGAAATAGAATAGAAATGATGTTTTTATGTGCGAGTGAAAAAAAGAATTGAAGCTTTCAAAACAATGTTCTGCGAAAAGGAGTTATTTTTTTCTATTCATAATGTGTTCCCGTACAGAATTATGTGCAGTTTTCTTTTATGAGAACAATCCAATTTTGAGGTGAAGTTCTTTCAATAGGTGGGAGAGATCTATAAAAATTTGCTTAGAATTTTGTGCCTGAAGAATGTGTTTCTAAAAGAATTGATGAAGAGTGCTTTTCAAGGCAGATTCTAAATATCTGAAAATCATTTTAAAAAAACAAAAAAACACACAAAAAAAAATGCCCTGTGAATATGACCATTGTTCGCAGAGCCTTATTTTGAAATAATGACTGAAATCTTCATAGTAGTCATTTGGTAAAGATTTTCTGCAACTCTTAAAATTGAAGTTTTTGTAGTTTGAGTTCAAATAACGCTACACGTTTCTTGACGTTTTTATGCCAGACACTGCTAAAGAAATATTATTGCTAAAAATTTACCTTCAACTGAGTGACTCTGGTGGTTACAGCTTGAAATAATCCAGCTGACCACTTTCTTATAAGAACAACAAAATCTTTACTGAAAAAAATTTGAAAATTTTGAGGCTATTGTATGAAGACGGTCCCAGTGTTACTTTATTTTCATTTATGTATATTTTTTGTCCATTGTTTGACTGGGCGGTGCTAATTTTCCTATTTTTCTATTGCTTTGAACAATAGCTCTATTGTTTAGCCAGAACTGAATAATTAAATTTTATTTATACCATTTAAAAAAATCATCCCACAGTGTGCATCTCTTGAACCTGCTTCTACACAGTGTCCTCGTTCCGTAAACATTTTGCTTGAGGCTGTGTTGCAAGAGGAACAAAACTGCACATGGCCGTTACTTGCCTCCAAGCTAAACCTACAAATCAGCAAATCCGTGACTAGCCTTAAGTAAATTTTTGTATGACTTCTAACAGTCATAATGGTGTATTGTAGCCAGTGTTATAGAATCGAGGTAAAATTGATTAAACCAATTTCATCTCTCCTTAGAACCAAAAGCCCCATTTAGGCCTTCCACAGGGACTAGCTGGAAAAAACTGACTTTAGGGAGGGTTTTCAGCTAGTATAATAAAAATTCTTATGACAGCATTAAAAACAGATCCAAGGTTATTATATTTCAATTAAACCCCTCCAGTAAAATCTATTTGCAAATATATTTTCCTTTCCTTTTTCAGGCATGGCTGGGCAGAGCAGTTTCGAGCCTTAAAATTGAAACATGTCAAATGTATATGTCCGACTGCGTATGTATAAATTTTTTCTTCTCTCCTATTGAATGTATTGTGCAAGTGAAAAAAATTTTGTATTATAGATATGTTCTATACCATCACAGCTGCCACTCAGGCTACTTCCAGCTCCAAAAAGAGGTAAGACCAGGTGATACCAGCTCACTCAAACTCTTCACAGCCTGCCTTGAGATAATCTTCCAAAACCTAGTCTGCGAAAAGAAAGGAATTAGAATAGACAGCAAATACCTAAATAACCTTAGATTTGCTGACATCGTCATTTTTGCAGAGAACCTTTCACAACCTCCAACTAATACTAGGCTGAACTGACTGAATGAAGGAACACATCAGAAATAAACACACAATGATCAAGATTGAAAACACAAAGTTGGAGTAAGTAGACCACTATGTCTACCTTGGTCAACGAATTTCCATGGAATCCTTAAAAGAAAAAGAAATCAAGCAAAGAATCACTTTGGGATGGCAAGTCTTTGGTAGAGCAAGCCGAACCTTCAGGAACACGAAAATGCCATTAGTTCTAAAAAGAAGAGTATACAACCGATTGTGACCTATGGAGCTGAAACATGGAATCTGACCAAGAGACTGACCCGCAAACTGAGAACCATGAAATGTGCACATTAGAATCTTTCTCAACATTACATTGAAAGATCATAAGACAGCACAGTATATTAGGGAAAGAACAGGAGTCCAAGACATCATAGAATCCATTAAGAAACTCAAATGGCAATGGGCAGGTCATGTTGCAAGAATGCCTGATAACTGCTGGACATCACAACTCACAACATGGATCCCCAGAGATCAAATATGGAACTGAGGCTGACAGAATATGTGACTGTGAGACGAACTGAACAGGTTCAGAAAGTATAGGCTCTGTGACATTCATGATAGAGAGGTCTGGGGAATCATGGCACGGACTCTGTCCAATGACGTATAATAAAAAGACTGATGAAAGGAAAAAAAACTTCTCCAAATCACAATGTGCTATCAACTGTCATGGGGCTTAGATGAGTTGCAGTGAGGAGTAGTCCTCCAAATACTTTAGTAAACCATCTTTCTCATAGTCTCGCATACATGGTAAATTGCTTCTTGCTTTCATAATAGTGGTTATTTTGATATTTTTCTTCTCTTGAAATATCAGTGTTTCTATAGTCAGAAATCTGAGACGACCAACAAATCAAGGATAAACATTTTCTTTTACTTATATTTCCAAATACGATAATGGATTGATGAATAAAATATGTTGTCACTTGGACTGATTTTAAAAATATGACAATTTTCCTGAGTTGTAAATTTCTTTGGCATTTCAAGTAATCAATTTTAGTATGCAATGTAAAAATGATACGGTTTTTAAATTTGCTCGATTTCTCTACTCATTAAATTAATATTTTTTGAAACATGCGTCAATATGATCACTAAAAGTCAAAAAGAAAAATCCCCTTTTTATTTTAGGGAATGTATAACTGAAATGTTTCCCTCTGTTATTGTAAAACGTTATCTTCAGGGAATTTGAATCTTGAAGCTTAGAGTAATCTCTTTTTATTCATTTTGCACAAAACATGTTATTTTATTTCATTGAGTTTTATCTATTTACTGAATTTCTGTGTAATCCAAGTACAAATTTCTATTGCATGTATGTACCCTGATTACTCAACAACTGGCCATTGTACAAAGTTAAAATTCACCACATGTATTAGACGGCATACAATGCATTACAATTTTTAGTTTAAAGTTTTTTGGATTGGCGGTTCTCAAAATACATATTAAAAATGAATGAAATATTGATGAATATAGATCTTTCTTCTCGGCTTCTATGAATAATTTCCCTTGACTTTCACTGTTCAGATCATTTAAATCTAGTTCTAAAATATCTAAAATGGCAACAGTGAAGTAACTAAAATACTTTGAAGCCGTAGTTTCTTACGATGGACGGAAAATCATTCTAGATGACAATTATGGCACGCTGCTCCACATTCCTCAAAGTCTGGCTCCCTTCCAAGTATACACCTTTGGAATGAACATTGCCCTAGTGATATCAATGCATCTACTTTCCTCATTCCCTCTCACATTTGATTGGTTGTTTCATTGTCTTCTTGATCTCCCCCTGCCCCACCATTGAAGGTGAGATTGCATGACTGATGCATACAAACAAGCCAAGCAATATCTAGTTTGGTTCTGTGTTTATTACAAGCAGCTGCAACAATAAAATCCTCTCTGTATTGACACAACATGAAATTAACTAAAAATAGGCAATATAATCATTAATAGAAATTGCATTTACTACTGTCATGATAATAGAAGTTCTAATTTTATCATTAGTCAATTATGATTACCAATAAGATGTATAATTATTTTGCTTTCTAAAACTGGAAATTCACTCATTAAATAGAAAAGCACTTTATGTTGCAAATGGTCTCAAGAATGTTAAGTAATTTTTGTTTATACTTGCAAATTTTTTGTTACTTTTAAAACAAATCAGATGTAGCACTAGGTGTACAAGCACATTGCGCTGCTAGGTTTCATGAGTCAACACTATTCTGAGCTAGGATATTGCGTGATTCAAGAATGACTGCTTCCTGTGACTTTTTTATCTTTTGTTTGCGAGCATGTTTGATTTTCAAGATGGCTAATAAAAAAGAAACAAAGTATCTGTAAAGTTTTCTTTTCTTTTTGTGCAAACTGCTGCTGAAACTGTCTTAATAATTCAAGAAGCTTTTAAGAAACAAGCTTCAGATAAAATACAAGAGTACAAGTGGTATTCAAATTCCACGTGTGATGAAATATCACTTGAAGACCCACCACAATCTGGCCAACTTTCAACAAGCTGAAATGACCAAAATCTTGAAAGAGATCTCCCACGTAGTAGATGGAGATTGTTGGTGGGAAATTCATGGGATACTTGAGATGACTGGGTTGTCTTGTAGTTCAGTGAATATCTTGATAGATTTGAAAATGAAACCTGTTTCTGCAAAATTCCCATTTTCAAATCTTAGAACAGTCATACAAGCAGAATTTCTGTTTGTTGAAATGCTTATAAGCAGTGATGTATGTATATAAACTAGACACAATATAACACAGAAGTTTTGCTTTTTAACCACTGAATTTTTTTCTTAAATTTTGAATTTTTCTTCTTATTTTTGTATTTAGCTTGTATCTTAAGAGCCAAATTTAAAATTTTGAAAGTTGGGATCCATGCTAAAACTGAACATCGTAAGCGATTCCATACTATTACTGGTCTACAGTGTATATGGTGACTACTTGTTAACAGCAAGTGTTGTCAGCAACTTGTCCTTGTGCCAGACTAAACAAAGCTTATTAAACAACAACTATGAGTGAGATATATATGTGTATATATAGTATTATTAAGGAATGGATATGTGATCCAGTAGAATGATTATGAATTCCGTTATATCGATCTCCTGTTATTACACAGTGAAATAGAAAAAAAACAATTGAAGAAAATGGGGCTGCTTCAGGAATCAAACCCATGATGGATATGGTAGCCACTTCAACATAGCAATTTTCTTACCATTCAGCTGAACAGCTGCACGTAATGCAAGGGAGTAAATAGCTGTTGGGCCTTTGCATTCACAAGAATAGATAACAAAATGAGAAATTGGAGTTAGAATAGTTATTTAGGCCTTTGTATTATAGGCAGCTGTTTAGCTCAATGGTAAGAGCAACACTAAATTGATGTAGGTACCCTATTGGTTGTAGGTTTGATTCCTGCTGCAGTCCTATTTTTCTCCAATTTGTTTTTTGTTTACGTTGTCTAAGCCAAATGATACACTCACCATATGATAATGGGAGATCACTTCAAATAGTTTCTATTTAATATAATGCAATTCATAATCGTATGTATATGTTAATGAAAGTGACAATTGGAAGATGAACAGAAAAACTTGGGAGGAAATAGGTGTTACATCTTGAAATTTATTTATTCCATAGGCATGTTTTGATGTATTTTGATGAGTGCCTGCTATCTTTTTCAGAACTGCTGCAAAGTTTCTTTTTTTTTTTTTTTTTTTCTCAAGATGATGATGGCAGGCACCTGTCAAAATGCATCGAAACATGCCCACAGAATAATACAAGAATTTTGATGTTATAACACCTGCTTTCTCAAGTTTTTCTCTTCACCTTCCAATTCTCACTTCCATCAAAATTCTGTTGGATCATTTCACATCTACAATAAACATACTCACACGCACACACACATATACATATATATATATATATATATATATATATATATATATATATATATAATCTCAAATGTATTGAATAATGCTCAAAGCTCACTCGGGGGGGCAGGGGGGAATTTCCATTGCTCCAGATGCTCAAGTAAAAAAAAAAAGTTAATCCAGTATATAAAATTGCTTTCTCTCTATTGTATTCTTTCAGTTAAATCCCATTGATGGGAAATGGGAGTAGCTGACAAGCAAGACATAAATGTTGATAAATATTCAAGCACTGTGAATATCTGAATAAATCTGTGTGGGCTTTGTGCCAGTTGAATCACAAACAAAATTCAAAGGCCTCTCTTTTGTGTTGATCGCTATCAAACTAAATCACTCTGCACCTTTTGCTCTCATTTTTTTCCAGTATTATGCAGCAAGTTTTAATCCATAGATAATTGCCCATTATGTTTGTATTAGAAAAATCTGAAATCAAAGACAGTCTTTATAGATACTCGGTTAACTGAATACTCAACTGGCTGTCTACACTTGATTGTGAATCAGATGATAGATTCTATTAACAAGCATCACCTTTTCAGCATTTAGCTCAAATAGTCCTATTGTGTAATTTATTCACGAACTGGAGAGTTCAACCACTGCAGGTCCTTGATGTTCTCGAGGCGAATAATGTGAGCCTCTCTTCAAACTGTTATCAGAACTTCTGATGTTCATCAAGAACCGAAGGGGCTTTGGTATCACAAAAATTAAAACAAAGTGTCCGAGCATTGACATGCTACGAAGCCTGCCAGATTCAAAACGAAATAAATTAGGTACCTTTTTAAAAGATTCTATGATTATACAATCTTGTTTCATTCGTTTACATTTTTCCTACAAATCAGTTGGCTGTGATTTTTGAAAAAGTGGAAAATCAGGATGTCGAGTATGAATCAAACCAAAAATCTTATGTACGCACCAAATAAAACTTGTTCCCCACATCAATTCCAGAATTCTTGGAAGTTTTGTATGTATATATTATATATCTATTTTATTTTCATTTTCAGGCCTGTGCAGTCAGTCACATTAAATGGGGGTCTGAAAATGACATCATGGTAAGAAATCACTTCTCCCCCCCCCCCTGTTTTTGTTTTTTTTTTTTGTTTTACTTCCCTATTTTTGAATAAAAACATAAATATGTGTCAAACTTTCAAAAGTAGTACTTAGCCTTGCAGATTGCATTTAATAGACTATCAAAACCTGATTGAAGACAATTATGCGGTCATAGAAATAACTCTTCACTCCTTGTATGCAAGAAGTACCTTCAAGTGCTTTAGAAAAAGCCATATTCAAAATAATGATTCCACTGTACGTTACAGATCTAAACAGATTCCAGCCCATTTATTTATCTCTATATTTTTATCCAAAACCTTTTTATGGATTCCAAACTGGAAAAGACTCTATTACCTTTACTTGTATCAAGAAGCCCTTTGGTATGCTGGATAAAGAAAAAAATACAGGTAAACCTGTCTATGCATTCTCTTATGTCAATTTATTTTTTTCCACTCAGTGAATTTATTCTATATTATTTTATGAATATATAATGGATCTAAGATAATTCATTTGTCTGCTCATTGACTTTGATAAGCTATCTTCATTTCTGTTGAAGTAAAGCACTTAATATAAGACTAGCAGAAGTACTCAGTCTCGCTAGGGATTATGTATTCTGCCAATGATGTCATTGCTTTTTTTTAATCTTCCTTAATGTCTGATCCAGTGCTTCAATAGCAACTTTGTTGTCTATTGTGAATTCATCCCACACTAACAATTGACAATTCTGTAAAAATGAAATTTTAACTTCATTGGCACAGACACTTTATTGTAATAAGCAGGGGGAAATATACATCTATTCAAAAAAAAATACAATTATATTGCAGTAATGAACTTAAAAAAGGCAAATGTATTCACTAACAAGCCTTAAAACATGTAAATCTACAGTAATAATCCCCCAACCTCCGAATTTATATTGGAAGTAAATATCTCAATATTTATTTTAAAAGAAATACATAGATATAATAGAATTTGATTGAAAATATTAGGATGATTCTTTAAAAAGTGAATATTAAAACAATAATTATGAAATGAAAGTTTTAAAATATATTAAAATTTTTTGGCACCACGGATAAAGATATATTTATCCATTAGTATAAAATGAGCTTTTATATATTTTGAAGATTTTATTCTTTGTAAAGACTCAACAGATTAAAAATTAGCAGAAACATAAGCAAAAAATATTCTTAAAGTAAAAATAAATATTAAAAATCTCATTCTTTTCTAGAAAAAATGGTCAAATTATTGAGTGGCCTCCCCTTAAATTGAATGAATTTGTCTGAATAAAATTAGCCAAAATTTTGTAAAATTTGAAGGAAAAAAAATCCAGCAAAAATCTAGGAAAAGTCACATAACTTATGCCCTTTGCTTTGAAAGGATGTACCTCTATACTAAATCTCATGTTCCTAGATGAAAAACTGTTGGGTACGTCTTAGAACATACATACACACATTCACTTATATATATATATATATATATATATATATATATATATATATTCATAGTATCAGATATAGATAGAGTACCATAAATATATAGCTTCAATATCTATGCTAAGCACTCTATATTTACTGTAAGACTGATTTTCTCTTTCATAAATATTCACTATGTTTATTTCAGTACAAGACTAAATGAGGGTGGTTAGGAATATTTTTTGCACCAAATTTCCAAATAAGAAGAGTTTGCTTGCTTTTGAAATCTGCATTTAAAGATTCGTCTTTTTTTTTTTTTCCAACTAAACTTTGTCAACAGTTGTTACCATTGAGGAAATATGCAACTACCTTAGCCATTGAACAAACCTCTTTTCTTTCTGTTTCATACAAATGGTGCTAGTTTTTAGTCTGTTAGTAATTTTGAGTTTGTTTTGGCAGCAGTTGTGCTAAAAATATTTGTTAATTTCAAGATTCTACTTGAAACAAGTCAATTATGTTAGTATCTTGGCTCTTTGCCTCCATTCTTGTTGGAACAAGAGGTTCAGAATAATTGCTTATGTTGTTCATATTTTCTCTTCAAGGTCAACAGCCATTGAATAAACCAAGTAATTATCAAGGAAGAATGTGTTTACAATTATGAAACTCATTCAAATATAGAATTTAGGTGGAATTCACATTGAAGATGAAAATGATTTGGTGTACTTTAATTATCTTGTAGTCTAGTCTATATTTTGATCATTGCCTTGGTATAACTTTAAAAAATTCTGACTTCATTTTCCTTTTTTGGTTGAATCCAAGAATTTATGCCTAAAATTGAAATAACTTGCACATTCTAATATTAAAAATGGTGCCCCCCCCCCCAAGCAATTTGTTTTTCTAAGCAATAACGATCTGTTTTTCTTTCAAGGAAGAGATAATACTAATTTCAATTAAAGGCTACCTGGAGTGATCTCCGTTCTGTTCATGGATACTAGGAATCTACCCTTTTTTTTTTTTTTTCTTTCTTGGATTTTGGGAACATGAAGATCATATCTGTGGTTATTATTTTGAACTTAATCATAGATCCCATCATATATAGCCATTAACTATTGGGGGTGTCCCTGACTGAAATTTGTTTTTTATGGATTATCTAATTTTTTACTAGTTGTAGTTAAAGATTTTTAATGTAGTGTTCCATTTATGATACATTTAACAAACTTTCAAATGTTTCAGTATTTTGAGTAATGTTAGTACACAAAATACCAATTATTTTACTTAGTTTTGCAGGAACCCTCATCAGATAGTTTTCTCATATAAGAAGCACTGGTGCTGTGACCTCTCCAGATGCTGCTAATGATTGTTTTCTGCTGTCAGCCCATGAAGATTTGGATCAAAATTATTTACCCGAGTCTGTTAGAGGTTACATTTAGTGGATTTGTAAATGTTCTCCAGGAATTGAATTTCCTTGTTTTGTGCGGTTTGATGCCCCCTGAGAACTAGGTATTGTACCTCTTAACCTTTTAGTAAGGCAAGTTTCACTATACTTCAAAGCCATAAATATAAAAATTCAGTCTGGAGCAGATGTTTAGAGAGTCTTTATGCAGAAGAAATTGTATTAAATTACCTTACACTTGTGTAGCAATTGGTCAATCACAAAACCGTTCCGTATTACTTCCATATTTGCACAATAATGCATATTTTAAATTCTTTTTTTTTTCCAATGTTCTTCAAATTAGGTTTGACATTCGGGGATTGAGTCCTGACAGCCCCGAGGATGAAGAAGGAATAAAAGATGCATCTCAAAGATGTAAGTAAATCTTAATTTTTGATTGAGGTCCTGATATTATTTTCATTATTACACGAGTTATTCAGACCTTACCCTTGTCCTTCTTTAAGTCATCACATTTCAGCTGCTTTGTTTTTGTGCTTCCCCCCAGATGCATATTGCATCTGGTAATCCTCCATCGTCAACTTTGAGTTTTCACTGTCTCAAAAGCATTTCACAGTTCACAGATCTGAGTGTGGACAAATCGGCTGAAATATGATTAAAAAGAATGAATATCAAGATACGTAGATAAATTTGTAAAATCCATCTTATGAGAATGAAATGCTATCTCTTATTTTCGATGGTATTTCTTTCATAAAGTACATTGTGGCAGATTATCACATTGCACCTGATAATAAAGTATCTTATTGCATTCTTTTACTGTCTTGCTTTTTTTCTCTTTACTCTCATTGGCTACAACCTCTTTGAGATAAGTCATAAGATCTTCTTGTGAATGCTATCTGTTGTTTCACTATGGGTTAATTCTTAAGTGGTATCCGATGAATATTTATTCTAACACAGATTCAAATTGGCTTGTAGAAATGGAAAAAAAAATAACAAAGCACTTGGTGGACATAAGTAGTGGATTATACCTACAAAGTTTAATAATAGGGGTGTGGAATTTATATTGTGTACTTCTGTCAAACATTTCACTAACAGGACTACTGTACACTCCTATTTGAAACTCACCATAAAAATCATATTGCTGGCATGCTCAAGAACACCTCTTTCATATTCGGTAACCTGACTTGATTAAAGGATGACATGCTGCTTAAGAAATATATGGCTGGCATGATCAAAGACATCTCTTATATTTGCTAACCTGACTTGATTAAAGAATGACATATGTTGCTTAGCATGTGACAAACTGAGAACACATTATCAGGTGCTGATGTAGATTTGACAAGGAAAGAGAAATATGAGTCGTAAAGTGTTCAAAGAAACATTCATGCAGGGGTTGGTATTCCATTCCTTTTTGTGCTGTTGGAAGTTGTCAATTC
The DNA here is from genome assembly GCA_963457665.1 of Thysanoteuthis rhombus. Classification (NCBI taxonomy): domain Eukaryota; kingdom Metazoa; phylum Mollusca; class Cephalopoda; order Oegopsida; family Thysanoteuthidae; genus Thysanoteuthis; species Thysanoteuthis major. The sequence continues at coordinate 33,601,160 of OY735217.1, read as the reverse complement.
AATTCAAAAAAAAAAAGATAAATAAATAAAAAAAAAAATTGTGTTCTCTGTTCAACCCCAGACAATTTGAAGTAAGGTAACCCTGCTTTCTCCTTCCATTCTACATTGAAGTAAGAGCTCTCGACTTCTGAAAAAGGACTTGTTTTTCTACTTCTACCATTATGACAGAATATCATTAACCATTTCAATGAACCGCTATTACATGTGGTATACCTATCAAATGTGTGTATTACAGACAGTACCATGAGCTTACGATACTGTTTCACTGTCTAAGATGAATCTAGCAGTTCTTTTTGATGGGTGTCCTTGTCTGCTGCTATCATACATTTGTGGCTGACTGTTGTAGAGCAATGATTATTCAGTTGGTTACTCAAGCCATTGATAGTATGTTTGATCATCATCAGGTGCTTCACTCTTGTAACTTTATACCAGACTAAAATAAGCTTTGTAAATAGTTACAACCAATATCATTTTCATTAGTCATGCCTTGGACTTTTTTTTTTTTTTTTTTTAAAGATATTACAGGCTGTAAACAACTCGATTGTTTCAGCGATACATACATACATACATTATTCTGTTGTATGTATTTATTCAAAACCTGTGTATGGAAATGATGGATAGCTGCATGTTGATATCTTTTAATTTGGAAAACATCTTGTTCAATCTGTTGCACCTGACATGACACTTGATCAAAACACCTCATTTCATGGTAGTTTCACATATATTAGGTTATATATAAAACGTTTTGTTTGTTTGTTTGTTGTTTTTTTTTTGTTTTTTTTTTTTTTAGTATGATGAAGGATGATTATAAATAACAGAAAACTGAATATCTAATTAAAATATGACTCCTCTAATGCAATAATCTTTTTTCAACAATCCATTAGTGTTATGCCATCTCTTAAAATCATTCTTTAGGCTTGATGGGCATGAATCTAATAAAAGCATGACTTATGACTTCCCTATTATGGATATAAAGTTCAAAATGCTTAAATGAATGATAATCTGTGATAGAAATGTCTGAATATGGAGGATGCTGTAAGACTTCATATCCAGATTCTCCAAGCTTAGATACAGTCAGCTGAGAGATGTGGGTCTGGAACTGTCATGGAGTATTCAGGAATGATTCGATTCATCACAACATTTGTCCAGTGATACCGGAGCTCTCCATTTGGTCAATGAAGCATGTATGTGAAACAGTATCAAAAGCCTTTTATTTATTTTTTTTATTTATTTATTTATTTATTTTTTTTCCCTAAGTATTTTACAAATAATAGTGGTTGGAGAGACTGGATGGTAATTCCCTGGGTCATTTGTCATCTTAGGTATTGGATTAATGACTGCTTGTTCCCAGTGTGTTGGTAGTCCAGTTGTTCCTATACTCTTGTGGTATATGATAGTGAGTACAATGTCTAGTGTGTCTGGCATCTCTTTCGGTAATTTCAGATGCATGTTGTAAAGACCTGGAGATTTATCGGACAAAATGTTTTAGGATCTCCTTCACATCATCACTTATACTGATCTTGTGTAGGTAATCAGTTAAAATTGATTTAGGAGGTAGGTTGGGAATAAGTCAAATCTCCCTGGGTTAAAGATCTGTAGTATTGGTCATTTAATATTTCAGCAATTTCCTTATCGGTGGTTGTATAGCTTCTGTCAGTTAACAGGTTAGGTATGTTGGCTTTGATTTTGTTGGCAACCCTGAAGTACTTCCGTACACGATTAGGGTTATAGGTATCTAAGTGCTATCCAGCTACATCCATAATTGAATCTGATGTCTACAGGTATTCCTCATTTATGTAGTTTGTTTTAAACATGACTTTGCTCATACGGAAGAACTGTGAAGCAGTTTATGTGAAAAAAAATTAACATTCTATGTCTGTCTGACCCGATATTGAAGGTTGCGGTTTGTTGTCTGCTGTGACTGATGTGGAAGGCTTGAAATCTGACAGTATGCTTGACTGATTAGTCTTGTTGATACTCAAAATATCTTGAAAACCTGCACCAAACCCATATTCCCTTTCAAAATTAGTTACACTTTCTGCTATCATAGCGGCACTGTCAATCATAGCAAAATCTTGTGCTAGGTTATCTACGGGTCTGGGAATACTCAAAAAATTTTCTCATTCAAATCAATGTTAATTGATTTTTTGCCATTTGCATTTCAGCTTACGAAAGCTTTCATTGGGACATTCTACCTTCAAATAGTGGGATATATATATATATAAGTTTGTGTAAGAAGAAAATAAACATTTGTGCATATACTTTTGAACTTCATCTAAAATAATGCTCACAACTAAGTCTTTAAAAAATGACCACCCTGGCATCATGACAAGGTTTTGGGGCTGAAAGCTCATTACTATTGAGTGCTCTTACAATACTACCAGACTTCATCAATTGACTTTCATCATCAGCGTTTCAGACCTAGATTCGCCAGAGCTCTATCATGGGTTTCGCCAAGCCAGGATTATCTAATCTTTTTCAATTCATCACGCCAGCTTCATTGGCGTTCGTTTTATGGAAGTCCATGTTGAGACTTTCTTGCTTTTTTCATTTGGTTTGTCTCGCATTACTCAGTTTCTAGAGATTTTCAGCTAATAGGATGATGTCCTCTGCAAAACTGAAGTCACTTGCGTATTCATCACCTATTCTGATCGCTTACCCAGTTTGTTTCGGAAGATCATCTCAAGGCAGGCTACGAAGAGTTTGGATGAGCTGGTAACACCTTGTCATACTACTTTTTTGAGCTGAATTGGTGTGGTCTTCATGTAGCCTAATAAAGGATCTGCTGTGTTGGTAAATATGTGACATATACAGGGTTCATGCCTTGTATGATAGGGGAAATCCCCAAGGTCGTTGACACTGAGTCTAAGGCCTTGAAGTCAACAAATGCTTCAGCAAGTGGTTTTTTTATATTCTACTGCTTTTTCTTTTAGTTGATTTACCAAATGGAGATGGTTAAAGGTTGATTAGCTTCTTTTTAAGCTAGCCAACATTACTACAATTTGACCCTGGCGTTCCTTTAAATACAGCTTCTGTAAAGGGATGCATATACTGCCTGGTTTTAGTGCTTTGTAACACGTTTTCTTTAGGTTTTTAATTTTATCCTCTTGAAATATTTTGAGCTTAACAGGTTTGCAACTGAACTCCAACTTTGGTGGGTTTAAATAAAGTATTTCTCTAGATGTAGCCTTTGTGTTTAAAATCTTTTTATTTTTCCAACTTATTGGTCCGCTTTATTTTGTTTTTAAAAAGAACTGCGATGTACACTATTTTTGAGATAACTTTCTTGAGGCTCCAGGGACATATATATATATATATCCAGAAGTTTTTATGACTCCTGGGATGTATATGGATTGTCAATATCTTTTTAGAAGTCTATTTGGATAGGCACAGATCGCCTTGATAGGTTAGTCTGGAAAAGGTTAACCAATAAAATAACAAAAATCTGTTTGAGTGATTTCACTTTGAAATATGAGGTACCCAAAATATGATTATTTGGCAATCTGCAGAGTGATCCAAAAATTAACTTATACATTTTTTTTCTTTTTTCAGTAAGGGATTTGATAGATAAAGAAGAATCTGAAGGCATTCCGAGCAACAAGGTAGTGATTGGAGGATTTTCTCAAGGAGGAGCTGTTGCCTTGTATACAGCATTTACCATGTCAAAACCTTTGGCTGGTGTCCTTGCTCTCAGTTCTTGGATGCCACTTAACAAACAATTTCCAGGAGTAAGTATCGACACTGCCAATGTTGAAATGACTTTTTGATATAGAACTTCTATCCCTGTCTCTATATCTCCCTCTCTCACGTTATGCTGGTATCTGTATTTCAGTAAATCAAATGTCCCTCTTTATGCAAATAGATACAAATTTACAGTTCATTGAATGAAGCCAGGTTAAGCATTTTGGTTTCGCATAGGTACATTAATGACACAGCCTTATGATGAAAAACGCATTTATTTTGCTCAACAAATGTTCATTCTTCAAAAAAAATCTGCTCCCTTCTCAATGTTTCAGTGGTGAATATTAGTCACATAGATTACTATACAATGAAAAATTTCTGATTGAAATTCAGCTGATAACTGTCAGGTTATGTTTATTTTATATACATACATATATATATATATATATATATATATATATATAATAAAATATCTCAATTTTTTAAGTAAATTATACAGATGAATTATTAGAACTCAAGACTTGAAGTAGATTGCTTACGTTGAACAAACTTTCAAATATTTATGCAGCTTAAATCTGGAAGGGGTCAAATAGTCAGTTGGAAGATTCTTGTTCGAATATTCCATGTGTTAAGAGCCTACCTGTCTTGAAAATCAGCATTCAAAACCTGGGCTCTACCACCAACTATTAGTACTGATGGAAAATGAACCACTACCTTCACCAACAAGGCCCTGATGTTCATTATAATCACCCAATTTCTGTTTTATGGGTAGGTGTGTTACTGTAACACAGCAAATGTGGCACATCCTAGCCAGATATTTGTTGGTGCAATACCCTTCAGATACTCTAACTCGAAAATTAAGTAATTACCAGTCTAATCGGGCCACTGGCTTTACGAGAAATTGATTTTATCGAGTATCAATTGAAAGAAAAAAAAATATGTGTCTAAGGGAGATAAGTACAAAATTTCTAATTTCTGTTTTTACCGTTCGTGATTTAGAAGAAAAAAGAAAAAAATAATCGAATATTATGTTACTCAACCACAGGACTACAGGCAGATTTTAAGCGAGCTTATAGCTCGAAAAATTTGTTTAAAAATTGTTTTCCCATTCATTTTTAAATGTAGTACTGATTTCAAATCAGAAATTGTAAGAAAGTAAAATTAGCATTAAAATAAATCTTAAAAATGTTCCGTATTTTTGACTCTTTCAGTTTCATATTTCTACTCAAAGCTCATCTTTGCTTTATTTGTTTGGTAATTCTGACCCTGGAAGTTTGAAGTAAAGTTCTATTGTGTCTTGTCTGATTAGATTATACACAAATAGTGTCAGGAGGGAAAAGGGTAAGAGAATTGTAGATTTAGTTTTGGTCACAGGAAATAGGCTGAACAGGAAATTCTTCATAGGTGGCCGTATTGGTTTTTACTTATGAAATTGGTGTCAAACAGGAAATTGATTGTGTCAATATGGATGTGTCTGCAACAAACATACGAAAATGTATTTTTCAAGTAAGACTTATTGATTGGGTGTACATATCAGCTAAGCCAGAGTAGACATCATAATTCAAAAGGACTGCCCACTATATTCCATGAAAAAAAACTGTTCTGATCTTATTTTTCATCATGTTGTCCTATCTCACCGTAGGTCCTCATCATGGAAAAAAGTTTTGACAGATTTCAAAACTTTTTCTTTGTCTCTTCATGATTTTAATGAATATCAAGGAAAAAATCATTGTAGTTGCTGGATTTATTTGACTGCAGTTAAACAAATAATTGCTCATTATGTACAAATAGTGTTAATTTCGGTATTTACAAATTCCAGTTGGGATATTTTATATCAAATTGTTATTTTGCTGTTGATTGTTTCCTAGACCAACTGTCAATCCAACCAACCACACCTCTGGTAAAAAGAGTATTTCATAGGGAAAACAATTTTTTATTTGTTTGTTAATGGAGCTGGATGTTTTGTTCCAAAAGGAATGTGCATAATATTTCTGATGAAACCCAATGGTTTTGGCAATCATATGCATAGTATTGGATTTTCTTGAATATTTGCATACCAATGTTTTGCTGAGTTTTATGGCTTACTCATCTTGGGAGACTTTGATGCTCGGGTTAGTCAGGGAAATGAAAATTGCGTTAACAAGTTTGGGTACGAAGTATGAAACATGAGTTAAAGATCTTGTAAACTCGGCAACAGTAAATGGCCTCAAAATCATGAACACTTCCGAGAAGAAACCCAATAGGTGATGGACTCTGAGAAGTCCCAATTTCGAAAGTGAAAACAATAAAATAGATCATAGGAACTGTGTTAGGAACCACATATGTTGGAGAAACTTGTTCCCATCCTGTCTCTCAGGATGAAAGAGAAAGAAAAAAAATGAAGACAGGTGACCTTGAAATTCATCTTCGCTCAATTTAGTTGAGAATTTTTGTGCTATCATGAAGGGGGTTGTTGAAATTATCCTCTTGGACTTGCTCTAAGGACAGCAGCATTCTTGACAGCATTTGCAGTGGGTGATAAGGCAAAGTTTTGAAGAAATTGAAAGGTGAAAAACCTGTATCACTCATTCAAAACTAGACTGTATTATGTGAAAGCTTCTGGTGGGGAATCAAATAAACAAAATAATTGACAGGACATTGATTGCAAAAGAAGAAAAATATAAAAAATTGTCTAAAGAATTTCCTGTTTGGCTTATTTCCTGGGACCAAAACTAAATCTACAATTCTCTTACCCTTTTCCCTCCTGACACTATTTGTGTATAATCTAATCAGACAAGACACAATAGAACTTTACTTTAAAAATCCAGGATCAGATATCACCAAACAAATAAAGCAAAGATGCGTTTTGATTAGAAATATGAAACTGAAAGAGTCTAAAATATGCAACATTTTCAAGATTTATTTTAATGCTAAATAATTATCATTATTTTTTCTTCAAAGAGACACCCTTTATAAATGCTCAATCATCCACATATCAAGTGGATAGCATGATAATATTTTCAATGTGTTCCTCAATTATTATTTTAGTGTCCACTTCAGTTATTGATATGAAGTACATCTTATCCTTAATCTATTTTTCTATTGTGAGCATGTTAATTTATAAATTTGGAAACAATTTGTGGACTGAAATAAACCTGAAAACAATGATACTAATGAATGATGTAAAATGATAATACTGGAATCTACTCAGTAATAAAAATATTGTTTCCTCAAACTTTTGTAGGTTGTGAAGGGGAACCAGAACACCCCGGTCCTGCAGTGCCATGGGACAGCAGATCATGTGGTTCCATTTCAGTGGGGATCCCTCACTGCCAAGTTAGTCAATACTTTCAACTCAAATCATGAACTTAAGACATACCAAGGAGTGATGCATTCTTCATGTCCACAGGTAAATCTCTTTCTTTTTTTTCCTTTCACTTCAATCATTTACATAATTTGTTTCTTGGGAAAAATCTATTTTGAAACACATGTGATGGCTGGATAATGTCTTCTAACTTCGATACTTCAAATCTATTTGTCCTCAAAATTTGACACAAAAAAATTTACTTCCTATCCCACCAATGTGGTAAAATGATTTGTTGATCATAGCTAAAACTGCCTTTTAAAAATGGCTAACATCGGCTATATTTTTCTATCTCCTGCTTACTTATCAATGATAATTATATACGAAGACTAGGAAAAATTATCAATAAAAATCATACATCTACTTTTACTACTCATCAGATTTAATTGGCTATCATAAATTATATATGCTCCCTTTTCTCGTATCTCCGTTTTGCAAGCATCAGGCACTTCTTCCATCATCCCTCTCTCTCATCAAAGTGCCTTACCAGTGTGGCATCATTTTATTAGAGAGTAGCTGTTATGCGCTTTAATTATTTTGATAAACAATTTCTTGTTTTTATGTGACTGAAATTGTTTGAATCAGAATTGGTGATTTGTCCAGATTTTTTTGACTGTCATTGTTGAAATTTGACCTGTGCTTTTTCATCTTATTCTGTTTCTTGTTATTGTAACCTTTTGGGTCATTTTCTTGTTTAGTCAGTTGAAACAAATATTTGGACATCTGCAAAATAATCATGTAATATACTTCTGATGCTCACGTCCAATTAAATTTTATGCAGGTGATATATATATTTTGATTATGAAAATTTCCGATTGTACAATGAAGAATATATAAACAAAAATAAGGGTGGAAAAAAGTACTCGGACCCTATAAAAAATTCATCCTAAAAATGTTATTTGAGAAGGAATGCAGGTCTAGACCTTTTTGTACCTGCATAGAAACTTGTGGAATGTTCCAGAAATTCTTGAAGTATGATTTCATCACGGTCATTATTCACTACTTTTATCCTCTTGAAAGGAGGCAATCATGGTTTCAGTAAAGGAACTGTCGACCGAACCAAAAAATGTTGTATTTAAGTAACATAATGAAGGTTTGAACTACAGGGCCATTACCAAGATATTAAATATCCTTGTCAGTACCATTGGATTGATTATTCTGAAGTCAAAAGAAGTTTGGCACCACCAAAAACCTCTCTCAAACTGGCGTCCCATGGAAAATTTCTTTGAGGCATCTAATAAAAAATACTTAAAACAGTGTGAATCCGATGGTAATTCAAAAGGAAATCCAATGTGTTCTCTTCAGTGCAACAGCTTTAGTTTGAAGACAGTGGGATCTCTCAACAAGATAATAACTTGAAGCATACAGCTAAAATAACTTACAAATGGTTTGTACAGAACAATGTAGATGCAACTAAACATTGAAGTATGAAATCTGTGTCCAAGTACCTTTTCCCACTGTTACTTTTGTTATATATTTTTATTTTACATTACATGTTTGGAAATATGTATTTTTTCTTTTTTTCATTAGCAGTTGTTGATTTTATATCAAAATACATCACCTGTGTAAACTTAAAGTAAATGTGAACATTGGAAGTAAAATTAAATGAATGTTTTGTAAGTGTCCAAATACACTTGTTTCCCCTAATTGTATTCTATGATCATCAAGTAACTAGCATAGGAAGTATAAACTTCTGTTGAGAATTTACAAATAACCTGAATTAGTTGAAAGAAATATTAGAAAAATAATAATACAAGAATCAGTAACTTTTGTGCCCTAACTTTCATAAAAAGCAAATTTTGAACTATTTTACAACAAATTTTCACATATCAAATATATTGCAAATTTTGAGAAACAGGTTCACTTTCACGGAGATTTATAACGATATACATATGCCATCCATTAGCAGTATACACGGCCCGATTTAAAACGCGATTTGAAATTTTGTCTGTTGAAATCTGCAGACTGTTTGAATTGACAATTAGTTATTTTGGGGCTGTAAAACAGTTTTTCAATATTGATGCGCTGAGGAAAAAAAAAAAAAATGAAATTCACTTTCATTGGTTTCACTGTGCAAATTTGACGTCACTGATATTCTAAGGAAGGTAACTCTTGGATTTTATATCTGCTGAAGTTTTCAATTGACCAATTTTTCTGCTTATAGAAAAATGGAGAATTAATTATAAGAAATTGAAACGGATAAGCCCCCCACACACACACACGTGCTGGCTTTTTTTTTCTTCTTTTAATAGATGTGATAGAATCAATCATTCAAACTTAAGCATTCTTGAACACCGTCTCTCAAAATATCATCTGAAAAGCTTTCTGCAGGTATAGCTACGTAACAGATTGTGTTAAAAGTAGTAAGGTCTGATATCCATAATGCAAAACTTTCCAAATCACAAAGAAGCACCTTTTCCACTAATGTTAGCTATCATTTGTTTTTGTAAATGACCACCAGCTTGTGAGAGATTAATGCTGGCACATATAAAATTAATAGGGTGGAAAGTTTGAAGTATCTTTCTTTTTTTTTTTTTTTTTTTTTTTTTTTTAAATTTAATTCAATTTAAAGTTTTTTCAATGTCTTACAAAATTGATATCATCCTGATGGAAGGCGCTGTGAGCGGAAGCATAAAAATTTTGGTTCTTGCCTTTCGAAAGATATTAATGTGGAATAAATATTTATAGCGTTCTGTTGATGTTTCTTGTTGTTTGTCTAAGAATCTTCTGAGTGGTATGAATGCAGCCAAGAAAAAGGGATTGACAAAAAACTAAACCATAGCTGGAATTTTTCTTTAACCATACTGAGGGGGAAAATGTGAAAAAAATAAGGAAAAAAAAAATAACACATTTTATTCCGTGACAACCGAAGGAACCTTTTCTTTCAGAATACAAATAGTTGCAGTGGTGAGAAAGCTAAGTTGTAAAGAGAAATGTTGGTCAGTTTTTTTTTGTGGTGTTTCTTTCCTTGAATGAAACGAGCCCACCCCATGGGACCGATTTGGGTTCTCTCTGCCTTCTAAAAACAACATATTGTTAGTTCCATTTAGCTGCCTGTGAGGTGGTATTTCTTGCCAGCCACACACACACACACACACATACACACACACTGACACCATGAAGGAACAGTTCTGTACTTCATCCTGAGACATTCCACACACATGCCAACTCAACACTGAAGAGAATTCCAACATTTGTAACATAATTTTTTAGAGTTTTTGTTTTGTTACTTTGCTACTTATAACCAATTCACTTTAGTCTTAGGAGTGTTGATGCAATTTCATTTGCCTAAAGTGAATCATTAATTAATTCTACTTCAGAGGCATTTTATGTTTTTACTTATACTCTTTTCAAATAAAGAACCAGGAAAATGAAGGCAATTTTTTAAAATTGGTATATTTAAGATTGTCCCTTCCTGCGTCTCTGATCCTTTTATATCTATGTACAAAATTGGTCTGTGGTGGCTTGCTAATATAATTATATTTGAATATTAATACACACTGTACAAATTTAGGAAATATTTAGTTTTGATCTTTTCACTTGTTCTACTTGTTTGCTTATATAATCTCATCTTGTCTGTAGATTCCATTTTCTTTGAATATTTCACTCGATTAAGGTTAAAAGTGAATGATAATTCTAAAATGAAGATTTATTTATTTTTTCTGGGTATTGTGTTTAAAATCATGAGGTTTATAAAATTCTGACTGAAGTCTTCCCTCCTCTTCTGATGATGGTAGGGAGCCGGGCTTGAGAACAACGGTGTATTATTGTCCTGTAGCCGGTAGAAAATGTCTTTGAGACAAACAGATCTTTCCGCAGGATGATGGGGAGTTTTTTTTTTAAATCTTAAATTGTCGGTTAACAATTTACGAAAATCAAGAGAAAGGGATATAAAGAGTGAAGAAATATACATTTACATACATAGACACTATAAATGTATACTTTTCACTCATTGTATCCCTCTCTGTCTGTCGGCTACAGGCCATGGAGATTAGTGATGTACTTGAATTCGTTGGATATCCAGTGCTGGGTTACAAAAAACAAAAACAAAGCAAAACGGATATTGATTTTGCTATATCAAGTAACCAGATTTCATAAAATAATGAAGACAAACTAGAAAGCAAGGCGATACAAAATATAAATGACTTCTCAGGGTAATAAAATGGATTTTGGTGCCCCCCATCCCTCTCAAGTTCTCAGTAGTACCTTCTGTTTTGCCATCGATCTTTTATGAACCTGGCAACCTTCTCTGTTTACTTTTTGATCTTCCACCTAAAATTTCTTTTCAGGAAGGTTGGTTGGTAACCGTTGGTATCCTCTGCCACTTTGGGGGGGGGGGGCGGTTGGGTGTATTTTGCAACACTGTTACACAATATCATCGTCAACATTTATTGTATTGATAATGTACTATTACTTATCATTGTAAGTTAAACAACTTCTTTTTGGAGATTCTGTACGGTTCTATCTTTTAAACACCTCATTCTCGATGATGTAAAATGTTTATATTGCTATTTTCACTGAACAAGTCATCTCTAGTCTATCACTTGCGTTGTGAAACTAATGACCAACTTTCCTTGCCTTGTGTTTGAATGTTCAACCTTGATTTTGGTAAATTAATGAATTCAACAATGTTTTCAACTGAATTTCTTTTATAATTAGGGTGGATCGATCAAAGCAAGAATCGATTGATGGGCATAAGTTTAATTCTACATTTGCAGAAGCATAGGAGATGAGCCACATTATATATGATTAGAAAACTTTTTTTTTATTGTTAGGGGTGACCTCAAATTTCATTTTATGATCGAGGTGGGGTACGGAACAAGTTTTTGACTCAATGGTTCAGACAAACCTGAACAATAGGGCCCATTAAAGTATCTGAGACCAAACGAAATGCCTTCTCAGTTGGAGGAACATGGATGGATGGCTAAAGAAGACCATGAAAAAATACCAACAGAAGTTGATATTACTTAAAGAAAAGAAAAGGTGATGATGTCCTCAAACACCTAATGGCCATCATTCTTGTAACATAGATAGAGATATAGATAGATAGAGATATAGATAGATGTAGAGATATAGATAGATGTAGAGATATAGATAGATGTAGAGATATAGATAGATGTAGAGATATAGATAGATGTAGAGATATAGATAGATGTAGAGATATAGATAGATGTAGAGATATAGATAGATGTAGAGATATAGATAGATGTAGAGATATAGATAGATGTAGAGATATAGATAGATGTAGAGATATAGATAGATGTAGAGATATAGATAGATGTAGAGATATAGATAGATGTAGAGATATAGATAGATGTAGAGATATAGATAGATGTAGAGATATAGATAGATGTAGAGATATAGATAGATGTAGAGATATAGATAGATGTAGAGATATAGATAGATGTAGAGATATAGATAGATGTAGAGATATAGATAGATGTAGAGATATAGATAGATGTAGAGATATAGATAGATGTAGAGATATAGATAGATGTAGAGATATAGATAGATGTAGAGATATAGATTGATGTAGAGATAGATAGATATATCTATCTATCTCTATATATCTATCTATAGAGATAGATAGATCTATAGAGATAGATAGATCTATAGAGATAGATAGATCTATAGAGATAGATAGATCTATAGAGATAGATAGATCTATAGAGATAGATAGATCTATAGAGATAGATAGATCTATAGAGATAGATATAGAGATAGATAGATAGGGATATAGAGATATATAGATAGGGATATAGAAATATATAGAGATAGAGAGAGATATATAGAAATAGATATATAGATGTAGAGATATATTGATTTAGAGATATTGATAGATATAACCAATGATGTATTCCCATTCAGGCGTATCCAAGTAATTTAATCCATCTAAATTTAGGCCTATTTAGACAGATGTTTTTGGCCACTTCCACCATACTGTACCTGTCTTTATAGATGGCTGGACCGACTGGCAATGATTATGTAACTATTTATTGTATTAGAAAGAATAATGATGAATAATAATTCAAATTCATTTTAATGATTTCAAAGCGTAAGTCAGTTTCATGATGAATTTGTGAGTTGTTTCAACGTGAGAATGATTTCAGTGTTAATTCCTTAGATTTGCTGACGACATAGTGAAGGTTCTTAGCAAAGAGAACAATCTCCAAATGTGAGAAGCAAGCAAAACAGTTGGCCTTCAAATGAACTTCAGCAAAACAAATGTCATATACCACAGACATGTTTGGGACAAGGAAACAATTATTGAAATCAAGAATGCAGAACTGGAGAAAGTAGACCACTACATATACCTATGACAGCGAGTCTCCATGAAATCATCAAAAGAAGAAATAAATCAAAGAATCACACTAGGCAGGCAAGCCTTGGGTAGAGTAAGCTCGAATTTCAAGAAGAAAATCCCACTAGTCCTAAAAAGAAGAGTATACAACCAATGTATCCTACCGATAGTCACCTATGGATCTAAAACATTGAACCTAACCAAAATATTGACCCTCAAACTGAGAACCATGCAATATTTACATGGAAGAATCATGTTTAACCTCACATAGTGATCATAAGACAGTACAGTATAACAGAAGACAGGAGTCTGAAACATTATTGAGACTGTTGAAAAAAAAACTCAAATGGCAAATTTTAGTGTTGGTAAACTGATCAAGACAGTTATGTTCATTTAGACTAAAACTCGATCTATGAATTACCTCACCAGATACTTTTTTTTTTTTTTTTTTTTTTTTCCCTATAAAGTGCTAGAACATATATACAATTTAAAAATGTATTTGGTGAACAGAGCAATAGACCCCTTAAAACAGATCAGTATATAGGACATCATTCAATTTTTTAAATTCCTTATTGTTAAAATCTTATTTTGCATTGATTTGATTCCTCTTACACGTTATTGGTTATCATATTAGAAATAGATATCATCTAAGGTAAACTTAATCTATAGTCTTATATCTTTACTATAGATCATTTATTCAAGAATTTTATGCAGAGAAATTGTTAGTATTATGATAAATATTGTTAATTCAGATGATCCGGGATCAAGAAGGATATCAAAAATCAACATCTGGTACATCACTAACAGAGACTTCAGTTCAAAGACTGAGAATGGAGAATGAGACCCAAAATATGGGTCCCCCAGTTTATTTATTAATTCTATTTCTTTTTCTTTTACAGCTTACTTCAACTAACAATTCTTCTCATTATTGATTAATCAGTTGATTATTTTCTTGATTAATCAATTAGTTGTTCATATGTTTATTATGTTGAGGATTTTATCTAATGGCATAAAAGATCTTTCCCATTTTGGAAGCAAATGTCAACGAAATATATGTGTCAACTTTTCAACCAAACTAAATCCATGAACTATCAATATTTTTGGATTTCTCGCCAGAAGCCTTCACATAATCTAATCTAGTTTTAAAAGAGCAAAGGAGGTTTCTAAACATTTGTTGTTCACTTTTCAATGCCTACAATATCCAACAGCCTCTGCTTTGCACTGGAATGGCTTTTTTGCCTGTCAGAAATTACATCTCGCAATGCAGTTTTTGTGTGAGGGTAGTGAGTGATATTTTCTGATTGCATCTGTGCAAGAATTGTGGAAAATAGCTATTCTCTCTGACATTACTTTTGTGGAAAGGGTAGTGGTATTCATTTGTAATTTTTTTTTTTTTTTTACTTAATGATTAAAAATGTACAAATTTGCTCATCTTCTAATTGTAAACATTCGTTCACTAGACGGAAGAATTAACAATTTTGTTTTGAAAATATATGGAAATCTAAAGACCGTGTGCATAATTGTCAATGCTGTTGGGCTCCATCAAGAGTAGTATGCATCGAGTGAAACATCCAGCTGTAAAGAAAAGATTGTTTTATTATGAGACATTCTTTAATAATATTGGTTTATAAAAGGGTTTAATTTTTATAAATAGACAACACTGAGTGTTCCCCCCCCCCAGATATTTGGTTTAAGATTGGAGTCTTTGAAATGTTTTCTATATACTATCAAATACAGTGATTGCTGTTTTGAACTATTAATGTATTAGGTTTTTGTTCTTCATTCTTCAAGGCTTTGCTTATTTTTCTGCATTTTTTATCTCTTTTCAGGAAATGATAGATGTTAAAGAATTTCTCTCAAAACATGTAGACACGGAGTGATGACTGCAAGCAGGAAGGCTGGCTTTATTCTGGCAGAAGGAACATCAACCTTGCTCGCCTTTTGGCACAAACTGCATCTTCAACCTCAAACTTAAAGATTCGTAGCTTCTTAATGAACTCCAACCTAATCAAAAACTGATGCAACACATTGATTATTTTTTTTCTTTTTTTTTTCTTTTTCTTTTTTTTTTCTCCTTCCCCAATTGATTAATCGATTTTGTAACTTCCTTCACTCAGTCTTTCTGACTAATAAATGGTGTGTGACCGTGTGTGTCACTCTTGGATGTTAGTCAGAATCTCTCCGGTCTTCTAGATGTTCCCTTTGTCAGTTTGCCAGGAACTCTTGCATTTGCGTCAAAGACTTTTTTTCCCCCCCTCCCACCACCTAGTCATGCTGGTTTTTATTATCTATCTACCTACCTACCTACCTACCTACATGCGTACCTTCCTAACTATATTCATACATACGGCACAGAATATTTTTACTTTTATTAAACAACTGCAATTGAAACTATTCAGGAATCGAAACAACCGCTGCAGCAAGAATTGTTATAAATATTAAAAACAATTGATATAGGAATATATAATTAAAAACTTAGATATAAAATATTACTTAGTCACATGATGGGCATTTTGAGAGATTTTGATTTTTTTCAAAATTTGGGCTTGAGTGCATGTACTGAAATCTGATTGGATGTTGGTCGGAGTGACTCTCTCAGATTTGAACACCTTTTTCTTCCCAACACGACTTTGGGACCAAAGTGAGGAATTTTAGATGGACTTGAGCCTAATCTGTTGTAACTTTTGTATATCTTACACTTGGAAACCTTTCATTTTGATTAATTGATAATTCATATATGAATGACTGCATGGAAATATCAAAAGAATTTGCTACAAATCCAATTTGAACCTACAACCAAACTGAAGTGCCCACGTCCAACCATTATATATCTGAGTTATTCACCATAGATTTCTTATTCACTGAGGGCAGAACAGTTCAGTTTTGGGTTTAAATAGCAAGGCAGATTCATTTGCTATTTTAGGATATATACATATATAAAGTATTAAATTAAAATTTTCTTTCCTCATGTAACTACTTATATATTTATTAATATCATTTGGTGAGACAGACTATATGTTTATAATAACATAGTATTAAGAAATGCATTTAGATGCTGCTGTAGTATCTCTTGATCTTTCTATTATTTAAAATAAAGATTTTTTTTTTTAACCTGTAGACATGATTGAACTGTGAGTATTTCTGGCTACCAAGCCTTCTACTCTCATGAGTATTTCTTGACTGCTTGCAAAAGGACTTCTTCTCCTGAGCAGGTGCGTGTGTGCTTGAGTATTTGTGAGCAGGCAAGGTGCCAGTCTCCACAAATCCGTCTTGTCTCTGCCACCAACTTAACCATAGTTCTTCTGTGTTACGACTTGTATTTACGAACCAGACATTCTTTTTTTTTTTTTTTTTTTTTTTCTGTTATTAAAAGACCCAACTAATTTCTCTCTCTCTCTGCCCAGGTGTTGTAAGTGTTTTTCTCGGCTCACCTTTTATAGTTTTTACCTGGCAATACTTCCTCCTCCTCCTCCTCTTCTGCCAATTACTTATTCCTCTTTCTTACTTTGTTGTTTATTTATTATTTAACAACATGGTTCTTATGCAGACTTTCTTCTTTTTTATTTTTCTTTTTTTCTTTTATCTTTTTCTTTTCAAAATCAACCCATTGGACTGGGAAGTCATGTAGTCAAGAAACAAAAATAGTTACAATCTTGTGAGACCCATTTTGAATCTCTCCGAAAAGAACTTATCGGATGGATAGAAGAAAATCGAATGCACGAGATCATTTAATTTTCTTAATTCGATCATCCATATAATGAATTCTTGATATGCGCCTTAAAGCACTCCTTAGCTACAATGGGTTAATTCATAAATTTTCTTTTTTTTTTTTTTTTTTTTTTTTTTTGTCCTCCCCCCACCCAATTCAGCCATTGTGAATTTAAAAGAAATATTATCAGGAAAAAGGAAAACAATTCAGAAGGCTTAATTAAAAAAGGAAAAAAAAAAAAGGATTTCAAAAAAAGAAAAAAAATTCCTTCTCATGAAATACAGTTTATTAATTGACATTATACCAACCAGATTTTGTCTTTCATGATAGATTGGTAAGAACAAGTAGTTTTTCTCTGTGACCTGAGTATGTGAAATGTTTGTTTCAACACATTGTAATCTATCTCGGTCCACCTGGGGGAAAACTATCCGAACCCTGTGTCCGGTTTGGTTATCGAAATTGAATTTTCATTATTAATTAAATTTTTAGAAGAATGAAACTTGGTTGGATTTTTTTTTCTTAATTGAATCGGGAAATGATTTAGCATCATCACACTTATTTCTCCTTTCCGGTTCTGACCTCTGAAACGTTTCAATCCATTTCCAAAAATGTTTGAAATTTTCACATGAAAAAAACATTTGAAAAAAAAAAACCCCAAAAAAACCAAACCAGTAAACAAACCCCAAAACAAACTTATGTTTAGTTTATCACAAATTTTTTTTTTTTTTTTTTTTTCTTTTCTTGGTTTTCTTTTGTTGGTGAAATCCTGTAATAACTTTGTAGGCATTTGTGACAATTATTTGTCATAAACAATGAGAGGAAATTTGATTAATTGTTTCATAAACTTGTCATAACTGAAACATATCTTGTAGGAGGAAATAAAATATTTGCTAATCATTTGATTTCTCTCTATTTTTCTCTGTATTGGATCTTGTTTGATAGTCTTGAAGAAAAAAAAATAATTAAAAGAACAGAATCTTTCTTTGATGTTTTGATCGAAAATGCAACTTTTTTTTCATAGATGTAAACCTGCATTGTTCGATCTCTTTGGAGATAAGTTGACATCAATTCATTTTTTTCAATTGTAAAATGAAGGATGATATAAACAGTCATTGGTAACTTCTCCATCAAAGTGTGACCCATTTGAAGTGATAAACTGTCTTTTATTCATTGATCCTCCAATGATAATATACCATTCAAAATTTTGTTTGGACAATCGAATCTCTCCTTGCCTTTTTTTTGATATTGTCAACATAATGTGTCGGCTGATTCATTCCCCTGTCTTCCTCTGGTGTATAATCTAGGAAGATGAGACGAAGGTAAGAAGAAATTTGATTATCCAAACAAAAGTTTGAATGCCAGCTTTTGTTCGGACAGTCTAATCTCTTCTTCACATCTTTGATGTTAAGACAATGTTTCAGCCTATTCTTTCTACGGCTTTCTCCAGGTGTATTATGTAAATCTCTGAGGAAAGGATCTCCTTTTTTTTTTTTTTTTTTTTTTGTCTCCTGTGGTGCAAAGCAAAAGGAGTCTAAAATTCAAACATTTAGATGATACCCCTAAAACAAAAAGGCAATAGAATGAATTTGCTGGAAGTCAGGTGTCAAGAAGAGATTAGATTGTTCAAACAAATTCAGTAAAAACACAGGTTATGGCTTCCTTATTATTGAACCTTTAATTACAAATATTCAGTTATTCCTGTCATTAGTGGATACATATTGAACAGAAACGACTATATATATATGGATGACACTAAATAAAATTGTTCCAGAAGTGCTTTTTTTTTTCTTTTTCCTTTTTTTTTTTCTTTCTTTTTTTTTCTTTTCTTTCGTGACTTTCTTCAGATTTTGGAAAAAAACAAAACGGAACAATACTTTTTTGAAGTATGAATTCCTTGCTGGTTTTCTTCAGGAAGTCTTTGGAGACTATAACGTGTCCCAAAAGCAGAATTTTTTTTTTTTTCAGGTACCAGTATTTCAAGGAAGGACAAATGTCCATCAAAGATGACGACAACCAACAACTAGCACAACACCAGGGAACTTTAAAAAAATTGTACTTAGCTATCTTTGCAGACCAACTGTGCCCCGATGTTTGTGATTTTATGAGACTGTTATACACAAATCTTCAACACATTTGGTTGGGTGTAAGAGACATTGCTGCAAAGTTGGTGATGAGACAAATCACTTATCTGGCAGTGGCTGGCTCCCCAAAACACGGTAGTCATTCCCCACCCAGACTATTCTCTTGACCTTTCCCTCTGTGGCTTTTTCCCCCTGAGTTGAAATTCTGATAGAAAGAGAATCGGTTTGACTAGATTGAGGAGATTCAGAAAGAACTACAGGAGGTGTTCAAGGCTCACAAGCTTGAAGTCTTCCAGGGATGCAGTGTGACTACCTGTATACCCGCTCAAGGTAGCTACATTGAAGGCATCAGTGTGAACTTTGGGTTAGGTTCAAATTACTGCAACTTTATTCACACACACACAAATATATATATACTCTCATGCGCACACACTCATATGTACACCTACACAATGAATACAATTCTAAAACTTACGTTCATACTGATACTATAGTTAAAAGAATCACCTAGAACCAAAGTTCAATTTTCTCTGAGGACATGAAAGGTTGCTTAGTTTGTCAAGCTTTGTGAGTGACTCCCTTTAACAGTAATTGGTTGAGCCGAATATTTCTATTCCATCAAATACATATAGTATCAACCAGGTGTTCCCCTCAGTGCAGACTGTTAGGGGAAACTAGTTTTCATCTAACGAGGGCTGTGCATCTCCCGAAGGTGCATATTTGAAAGGGACAGGATTTTATGGTGCGTTGAACAGCCTACCATAATTGTCATGTAAAATAATTTTCATTCCATTGTACGAAACTATGGCTTCAAAGTATTTTAATTACTCCTTTTCAGTGTTGCCAATTTAGATCTAAAGTATATATATACTTAGATAAAGATCTATAATTTTCAAAATTTTATTCATTTTTATTAGGTTTCTTGAATTAATGATTCAAAAAACTTTCAAGTGGACACTATAATACCTTATGTGCTGACTAATTTATCTGCTGAATGTCAACTTTATAGTTTGGCCACTTGTCGAGTATAAGTGGCTCACACACAGATCTCTTCAACTGCAGTTAGATGTGTGAAAAGACATAGCTCGCTGGGGAAATTCTGTGGTGCATCTGAGGAAATAGGGATAAGCATTCCATTTCCTAAACCTTTAGCATTCTGCATTCTTTTTCAAGGGGGCTAAGATTTTGTGCATTTAATAACTTAGAAAACCAGTAACCTTTGCGTCTGTTGTTATGTCAATTCCAGTAATACATAACAGTATCGTTTGGTGATCGGAATCATCTGCAATGGCAGGGTAAACATTTTGCTTGTTGATCCGTCCTGTGCAGAATGCTAATGGTTAAGTAAGGGATCTAAGGGAATTCAATAATATTCAAGAATAAGGTTTTTCGGGTGGTATTGGTAAAAACTGAAAATAGTCTTTATCCTTCATTCTCCCTGGTTATGATGCTTATCGGCTTTCTACTTTCTGGCTAGAAAACAACTTTCAACAAACCCTGTTAGTACAGGAATTTAAAGAAAAAAAAAAAAAAAAATTCCTGTCGGTCGAGTCTTTGGTTTTCTGGAAGTATTCATTGTCTTTAGTATCACACCAGTTTATTAGTGGTGAACTGTAAGATAGTAAAGAGTGTAAAATTTTTTTTTTTGTTTCACTATTTTAAGTACGAGGGCATCGACTGTTCCAAAGGTGTATGTTTGGTTGGGGCCGGTCTTTTTGCTGTGTTGAGCTACCTCTCATGTAATTTTCCTTTCATCCTAAGAGATTACAGTTCTGAAGTATGTTTGGTCACTCCTTTTCAGTGTTGCCAGTTTAAATAGCTTGTATCAAAATTTCAATGATTTTAAATCCTGGAAATCAAGGGAGATAATTTATAGAAATTATGAAAGATCTATCTTTTTATGATTTTATCCATTTTTAATTGTTTCCTCTAGCACTGATCAAAACAACTTAACATGGCACTGCCTTTTGTGCGGATTAATATATCTGGTGAATATGAATTTCATACTACGGCCAGTTGTTGAGTAATTGCGGTGCTCCCTCCCCCAATTTCTTCAAATATAGTTAGATTAAAACATTGCTTTTTAATGGATGTCTTTTATGCAATATTGCATGAAGAGTTAAGCATTGATATCCGACCAAGAAATTATTTGCTAAATAAATTCTTGTTAGTGGAAAAATGTTAATTTAAAAAGTCGCCTCTAATGCGATTTGAACTTGCATCCCTCATGTTCCGGTGGAAGCTTCTCTCTCCCTTTTCCCCCTCTACATAATTAGGATTTTGCAATATCAAATCTAGACTGTGCATGCTGACTCTTTCAATTTCTCACTCTCTGAGTTTATGATAAAAATGCAACTAACAAGATGAAAAAAAAAAAAGCTACTTCTAATAATAAAATCTTAATAATTCTTTATAGCTGAATTGAAATCAAATAAATGGCGCGTTGTTTCCTAATGAAGTCCCCCCCAAAATGCATGTTGGTAATCAATATTCCATTAACAAACAGAAAATAATGATTTTTGTTGATGTCAGTAAATAGGATCAAATACATACATATTTTCTATTTGTTTACTTACAAGCATGTTTCGTGGAGTTATATCTTTCAAACTAGTAGTTACCTCCCTTATCCACCACCACCTCATCAAGTCAGTATATTGTCTTCTGTTTTCAACTATAAGAAGGGTAAAGGTCAAAATAGCGTTATTTCTTTAATTGGAATTATCTCTTCATCTCTGTTTCCATCATCAATACACGAGGGATTTTCGCTACACCTTTGCCATGCCAAAGGGTGGGGGGAAAGAAGCTGACTAATGTCACTTACTGTGTTAAGAAACTCTTAGATTGGGAGATCAACAGAGGTATTACTAGAGACGTTCGGATGGGTGGTGATGTTCCAACCCCCAAACCATATCCGATTCCGGGTTCTCTTATCTGATGGTTTGCTGGTGTTCTTTCAACAGTGTGTACAAATATGTATATGTTGGAAGTATTTAATAAAATGTGTTTTTTCTTTCAAATCTATCAGGAATTTTTTCATGTGAAAAAAAAAGAAAGAAAATCAAGGTGATTTTTATCACTTTTTTTATGCATAATAGATTTTTACAAAGCTTCGTCTGGCATGAGGCCATAAAAGATGAGCACATTTTGAGAATCTCGTTCCCAAGGAAAGGCCTGCAAGATTGAATTGTTAACTATTACTCTATCGCAAGTGCCACTATTTTAAGTTCAGTTGGTTCGAATTTATCATCATCTTCAGTCTTTTATCGTCTGTCATTTGATATCAACCTTCCCATGCATCTGCCAGACCTCTCCATCATGGGCGTTGTGGAGTCAAACTAGACAAATTCAGAAAGTATTGTCTTGCCATGTTATATTCTGCTGCGTTGGTTACACATGTGATTTCTGGGATCCATGCTGTGAGATGTGATGCCCATCATTGCACCTCCCCATATATTGTGCTGTCTTGTGAACCCTCAAAATCACCTGCCAATTTCCTTGTCACCAAAGAAGATATTCGTTTGTCCAAACAAAAGTTGGTACGTCCATTTTTCATGGCCAGTAACTATCTTGTCCAAAAACGTCTTTCTGGATTGAGCAAAAACAACGAAACACGTCTTCAAATATCTTTCGACGTTAGTTTCCGTTACTTCAGAATGTTTCCTAAAGTCTGTAAAAATAAGTTGATTGAATATTCACCTCTGATTTTTTCTAAAAAGTTTTCGTGTCGTCTGTATTTCCTTCGAGGTTTTCGGATTCATTAGCTTTCAACAGCGAAAGAAGTCGACAGTTCTTCGAATCCAAAAGACTAAATCGGTCCGTCAGAAAGCGAGGACAGAGAGTAAGTGAAAAAAAAAAAAGAATGTTTCTTTCAAGTTACATAACGTCTTGGTTTTATCTTTCTTTTTAGCTCATTTTCACGAGATAAAAAGAATAGAAAGTACAAGAATTAAAGCAGATTGCAGATTATTCAGTGTTTATAACTAGAGTACACAATTCATCATCATCATAATCATCAATATACACTTAGACACACACTCACACACACATATATATATATATATGTGTGTGTGTGTGTACTTTTCCGTTTTCAGAAACAAATTACTTTTTTTTCTATTAAATGGGGAAGTAACGAACCGAACCCTTTATTTAACCGTTCGTTACTTCCCCACCCCTACCAGATGATACCTGATGAAAACCGTAGAGTACAACGACCGAAACGTTGTATGAAAAACAACCAAGATGAGGATGGTCCGAATATTAATAGAAATGATAATAGTACCTCATCTCAAAATAATTTGTTAGTAAATCTCTGAATTTTTATTACATAAACAAATGTTGTCAGTAATTGTATGTACAATGTTGCAGATTTTGATCAGTTTTTTCTTTGCTTGTTTTCATCACCATGAGCGGAAGGAACCCATTGCCATCAAATGCACCCTTTCAGCAAATTAAACATTTTAAAGAGTGATTAGTTTTGGATATGCATTGTTATATTCAGACATAATTTTCATCAAAATAAAGTAAGATTATCAATTTTCCAAGTACAATTTTGAAGAGTATGATGCTCTCACAAGCAATAAGGAGCTGAGTACATTTCGAAGACACTCGAGATTTCGCCAACATTATGCGAAAGATGAAAGTTGGAACGTTTGCATTTAATAGTCACTTCAAGATTTGGAACATAAGCAGCTTAAACATATTTTTCAGTTGCAATACGTTTGTTATTTCTTATTTGGAGAAAAATTGATCTTAGAAAATTCAAGTAAGTATTGGCTTTTACCAAAACTCCAAACGCTGACCGATTTGCCAAACCCACCGAGCAGTGAGATACACTGTTAGAGTAGTTGGTCATCCAACTGGGATTGAACTCACTCTCCTAGCAAACTAAGCTGACAGACAAGCTTGTTAGGCTCCTAATGAAGCGCAATGCTTATGGTCAGGAATCTAAGAAATAATCTTTTTATATGGTTCTGAGATCAGAAGGAAAAAATCTTCACACGTCTCTCTCACCTCAAAGAAACACGTTTAGGTCTTTCTCGCTATCCGGAAGTAAAGCATTCCCTTGAAACCTTCGCAAGCCAAAATGGCATAAAGTGAAAAAGCAATTATTATTGATTTATATAGGGAGCGTTCCCATACCTCAAGATAACTTTCATGAGATTTTTGCTAAGTATGACAGCGCTGCAGAGATTGCAGAAAAGTATGATTATATTTCTGAAAGCAGCGCATAGTTCTGGGCAGTTTCAAAGGATGTTTTGAGTATCGGTAGAGAATTGTTGGGTATAAAAATTCATGAAACTGAGCGGATAGTACTTTTACTAATGTAGGTCTTCCACAAAGTGGGATAACGCGAACTTCTGAATAGTAGACCATACTTGTACATACATGATTGACTACTGTCAAGTTCGACAAAGGGTGTAACAGTTTTTGACTATAACTGATGTGCCCGCGTGGTAAGGTAGCTATGGGAGAGTGGTT
This sequence comes from Thysanoteuthis rhombus, assembly GCA_963457665.1. NCBI lineage: Eukaryota > Metazoa > Mollusca > Cephalopoda > Oegopsida > Thysanoteuthidae > Thysanoteuthis > Thysanoteuthis major. The sequence continues at coordinate 33,576,567 of OY735217.1, read as the reverse complement.
TGCCGAATTTGTGGTTCAACCACTCTCTTTTCTGTCTACGATCATGGTGTTTAAGAGACGAAACATCTTCATTAATCTATCTGGTAATGGGATAGAGTGTGGGGATGTATATTCATACCTTCCCCAAGCTCGTCAGTGCTAAGTGAATACAAGAAGCCTCAGCTGAAATGCAAACTTTTATTACATATATATAATGTAGGATGTGATGGTTTCATGCCTTTCCCATCGGAGACCTAATTGAACACAAGTAGCCACAGGCTAAGTTCAAATTTGATTCGCTGATGTCGCTACCCTCGTGCCTCCATTTACCTATATATATGTTGATGAAAGTGTCGAAGATGAAGAGAAAAACTTAACTGAAAGCAAATATTCCATCTCTAAAATTTTCACGTTGGTGCATTTCGATGCATTTTGAGGGGTGCCAGCCATCTTTTTCAGAGGAAAACTGACAGAAGTTCAGAGAAAAAAATTGCTTTTTACATTTTTGAGGTTGCATCTGTCTGAGCGAGTCAAATTTGGTCTGTAATAAGAAGGGTCTGTAGGAGTTGGCTTTGTCTTGGATAAGAAAGGGAGTGAGAGTGGGGTTTGGAATGGAATGGTAAGTTCTCAGGAAAGATTTTTTTTCTCCAATGGTCACTTTCATTAACATTCTTTCGGATCACATCACATCCACAATATAAACACATAAACACACGCACACACACATATATAGATAATTAAATAATTGAGTCAACTACAGACAGCTGTTTCGTTATATTACAACTCTCCGGTGTGGCTGTAGACTATTCGTTACCCCATCCAGTACCACGGGGTAGGATTGAAATCTTCGCTTCAGACCAAGAGGCTGGCAATTTATCTCTTCCCTACGCAGAACTGGACGGTCAGTAAGGTTGAATTTAAACGATATATTCACTTGCGTGCAATTCCCCATCCACCAGAGTGCCATACTCCAGAGTTGGAAGTGAGGGCTAAATTCATGACTCCCATCGATAGTAGTGCCTATTGAACACAAAAAACCGAAGCCGAAATTCGAACTTGGTTTGCAGATAACCGTTACGCTACCCTCGCACTCTCACAAAGAAACGCAACTGTTCCAATAATCTGATAAATTTATTAGAAATTACATTTGTGTACAGAAAATATTTGATTTAAAAATCAAAATCTTCCCTCTCCACTAGCGAATCATCGCCTGCTTTTATTCTTGTTCTTTTTACCGGAAGGTTTTGCTTGTCCTTTTGGGCTCTTCTTAGAGGCTGGTTTACTTTGTCCTTTCAGGTCTTTCTTCTGGAAACGTTTCCAATACATCTGGAATTGAAAATAGTTTCATGTCAGAAAGGACAGTGAAGTTATTAGCTATGTCCAATGCAGAAGCTAAATTGCAAATACAAATTGATTTTTTTTCTCACAGAGAATCTTGATACTGGAATGATAATAATAATTATGATAATAGCCCTGACATAATAGATGAAAGACAGAGGAGACGTTAGCTGAAGACCTGAGGAGACTTATTGTCACTCAGCCCTCAGCGATAACCACTGGGCAACCGGTGTGAAACTGTAAATCGCAAAATTACTGCGACCTATGAGTACTAGGAGAGGAGGGCTGGACACTTGAGACTTGCTGTCACTCAAACTCCAGTGGTTACCACCAGGCAACTGGTATGAGATTGAAAAAAAAAAAAAATAAAAAAAAAAAAATAAATTAAAAAAAAAAAAAAGTAATAGTAGTAGTAGTAGTAGTAGTAGTAGTACAAGTATGAATAATTTTAACCCCTTTACCGATCAAAAGACATTTCTGTTGCAATCGGCTCAGTGGTAGAGCGACATAATTGTCATTTCAGGTCTTTGTTATTCTAATGAACTCAGGGATAAACTCCGGCTGGAACCACGTATTCATTCAATATTATATTGTACCTGGATACACTACCTGTTTGATGCAATACCTGTATCACTACTAAGTGGTACTATGAAGTAGGAAGAAAATCGACCGGTAAAAGGGTTAAGAATAACTTGGATAAATTTAGATAATCGGGGATAAAGAATAAATTAACTGGCCAATTGTGGGAGTTCTCGATTGAAATATATAGAATTCAAGGAAAAATGTGCCTGGTAAATGTTTTTTCTATACTGATAAGCCTGTATTTTTTTTTCATTATGTTTCATATACATTTCTATCAGCTTATTCAGCATGAAGATACACATTAATATGTACTTTTGATATTATTTGTATATTGAGATACCCATAGAGACATTTTTGTCAAATAAATAAAACTGGAACCATTTCAATTTAAACCAACTTGTCAAATGACAAAAAATTACTGAAGAATTAGATCTGCTTATAAAAATGCATGTAATAATTTTGATTCTATCAACGTGAAAATATTCTGTTATCGATTTTTTTTCCAACTCAGGTTGATAGTATTTATGAGCAAAATCTTGAGCTGCAGCGTCCCTGATTTTCACCAGTCACTGAACTTTCCTTTCATTCTATTGCTTGTAAAAAATCTTCTTACGTTTAATTGTTCTTTAAGGTTTTCGTTGATTTGGAGATTTCCGAGGAACACTTTTCCTGGCAAATACTGAAAAGATAAAAGATCAAATAAATATGTACACCGATGACCTTTAGAAAAAAAAAAAAATTGAGGAATTTACTGAATCCTTAGAGGAAAATGATAGATGCCTCGGTGACGGGAAATAAGTCACACCCTACCAGCAAGATGATGGATGAAATATGAGATACCCGCTTAGAAGAGATGGACCATGCCATATCAAAGACAGGAATACTCTGATGATGATGACCATATATATATATATATATATATATATATATATATATATATATATATATATATATATATATATATATGAGTGTGTGTATATATATATATATATATATATACACACACACTCATATATATATATATATATATATATATGAGTGTGTGTATATATATATATATATATATATATATATATATACACACACTCATATATATATATATATATATATATATATATATATATATATGAGTGTGTCTATATATATATATATATATGAGTGTGTATATATATATATATATATATATATATATATATATATGTATGTATGTGAGTATCTGTGTATGCATATGGTGAAATGGATTCGCCACACAAACACCTTTATGTTTCCGCCCTTGGGGGCCTTTTTTAAGATGTTTATTTTTAATCTGAATGATAACATCCACAAACCACGGAGGAAAAATTCTGGAACTACATATATTAACACGAAATCTAATCAACCAAACAAAATCATGGAAAAGATCCCTGAATCAATAAAAACTAGGCTAACATACAATTCCTCAAATGAAATAATATTCAACAGTCTCAGAAATAATACTCTGAAAACCTCAAAGAGGTATGGTTTTACCGAAACTAGCTTAAAATACGACGAGGAAATGAAATCAAATACCGTTAAACACAGCAACAACAGTAAAAAAGAAGTGGTAGAAAAATCACCTGGTATACACTGCCATTTAGCCTACAAGTGAAGAAACAATATAGGGAAAATCCCCACCCCCTAAGTAACCCACTTCGTGAAAAATTTAACAAGGACAAACTCAAAATTGGTTATAGTGGTATGGACAATTTTCGAAAGATCATAACCAAACATAAACATAGAATAATAAGAAATAATACTAGTGGAGAGAATATGAAAAAACCAGGCTGCAATTGTATAGACAGCAAAACGAGGGTCTCAAATCGAATATTGTACATCAAGCTGAAATATCAACCTCAGATAAAGCCTTAGATGTGAAGTATTATGTAGGAATATAAAAAACACCCATTAAATTAAGATTAGCCAACCATACATCACTCTTTACGAACGATAAATACTAAAACAATACATCACTACCCACTGGGACATAAAAGACAACAATCTCACGCTCACAATAAAATGGGGAATATCAAAACACATACACATGCAAGAACATTGAAACCTCATGCTACCTTAATTAGAGATTCTCACCATTATCAAAAACAGATATGTATATCCAAGCGTGTGTATATATATATATATATATATATATATATATACACACACATACATATGTGTATAAATGTATGTATATATACATATGAATATATGTGCATTATATGTATGTACGTATATATATATATACATTTATATGTGTATATCTATGTATATACATGTATATGCGTGTCTACATGTATATATGTACAAATGTGAATATATATATGTATATATGTGTATATATCATGATTATGTATATATTTGTATATGTATATATGTGTATATATATGTGTATATGTATATACACGGGCATTTGTTAGTATACAAATACACACACACAGACACACACACACACACACACACACACACACATATATATATATACATATACGTAAATGAGTATACACACATACACAGATCTGTATATATATACATATATATATATGCACATACATATGTATATATACATATATATATGTATGAACACACATATACTTACATATATAATCATACATATATACACACTAATGTATACATATTTACTAATATAGATGTGTATATGTAAATCTACATATACATGTATACATACATAGATATACATATAAATATACTCATATATTTTATGTATATATAAATACACTTATATACATATTTATTTATACATGTATATATTTACACATATACATCCATATATACTTATTTATACATATACATATACATATGCATGAATATATTCATACATTTATTGACCAGTTAGAAAAAAATCAATAAATTTCAAAACCATGACTGACAAGTTTGGCTTTCTTTTTCCAATTCTTGTCAATTTTTTTATGCATATATTATTTGCATATATTTTCATACAAATATATATATATATACGTACAAATGTCTATATATCTATATATACACACACACACACACACACACACACACACACATATATATATATATATATATATATATATATATTGAACATTCAACTATCTTTCAAGGACATTCCCATCCTTAACAAACATCTTTACATAATATGGTTATTGGGAAAAGCAGATTTAATCGGACATTTGAGGTGTAAATCTTTTCTTTACATCATGAAAACAAACAAGAAAACCAGAGAAAAATATCTGTTTAGCTTGGATACACAAAATGCCCAACACATAGTAAATTACTTGATAGCTTCGATTAAGACCTACTCGCAACGATCACCAACATCATATTTGAAAAACACATAAGTACATACCAGAGAAGAAAAAAAGGAAATCGAATGAATCAATAAACCTAACAACATATTTATGAAAAGAGTCAAAATTAAAAACGGAAAAAGTTTACTTTTCGCACCCCGATTTTGACCGTTTTGATAAAGGACACATTTGACTTGACACCAGGTGACGTTATTCAAACGTCAACGTCTCAAAAAGGTAAACAACTAAACAACGATGTTACTTACCCTCAGATGTACGAGTTATTTTCTGATAAAGAAAAAGTAATTCTTCCTTTTCAATCCCAAAAAGTTAAAAAAAAAACACGTTGTTTTTTATGTTAAATTTCCAAAGTTACTTATCACCAGAACCCCCACCCCACAAAAATGTTCCATTTTCTACCGAAGATAGTTTTAAAAAAAAAATAACCAGTACATTAATTTCGTGAGTTACCAACCCCCCAAAAGTAGTTTTTGGTGTTGTCAATCCAATTGCATTGAAGAGTCGAATATTGAATTGAGAAAAAAAAAAAAAGAAAAAAAAGAACATTTAACGGTTAATCTTCGGTATGTATAACGGGTGTGAAAAGTAAAGGAACACGTACGGAATGAACAATCAAAACTTCAACAAACTCCTAATAACATCGCCCAAAATTACAAAAAATCGAACATCAAGAAGAATAACTACGAAACAATTATAAATAAGGAGAACTAAAGCATTACAGACAAATAAGAATAAGCAATTGAGTAGGAAAATAACTGGAAAAAGTTGACTCTGTACTCATGAAGGACCACAAACCGAACCTTTAAAACAATCCTACTACTAAACTAATTAACCCCACAAAAACCCAGGTATGAAAAATCAGCAAGAATGTGCCAGAAAATATAAAGCATAACATCAAACAACAACTACAGCTAAACCAATGAACAGATACAAATGATGCAATTACCTTGTTTAGTAACACTGAGAAAAAAACACCCCCTCCCCCAAAAACTGATGCATTTGTAAAGTTCGATATCATGGACTTCTACCGTTCAATATCCATAGGAATCTTCGAAGAGGCCACGGAATTCGCTAAGATCTTCACGAACATCAACAAAAATAAACTTGAAATCATTGAGCACTGTGGACGGACGGTACTGTTCAATAATCAAGAACAATGGACTTAAAACCGATGCTTACGGCTCTGATGTTTCAATGGAAATCTTGATTCAGCCGAGCTGTCGGACGTTATCAGGTTTTACATTTTTTACAACTTTACTTGGAAATTTGATTCTAAAAATAAAGGACACTACTGGTATGACGGCTTACTAATTGCAGATAATAACAGCAGTGAAAAAACAAAAAAACAAAACATTATTACAGAAGTGAAGAAAAAATAAAATTTCAAGTTGAAATGAAGGCAAAGAGAGAACTAAATATTTTTTTAGATATTACTTTATATCTAAATGATAATACAAGCAAACTACATAGCAATGAAAATTCAGGAATTACATGTATTAACAGAATCCAATCGCCCAAACAAAATCATAAAAAGATCCCTGAATCGCTATTCCTCAAACGAAATAATATCAAACAGTTTCAGAAATAATACACTTAAGCCTCAAAAAATTGTGGTTTTACCGAACCAAGATTTAAAAACGATAAAAAATTGAATCCAACACAGCAGAACACAGCAACAATAAGAAAAGTAGTATATGTATGTATATATTTGTACATAAATTGATTTATATATGTGTGTGTATATACCTATGTATGTGTAGATATATGTATATATATGTATATGTGTATAAGTGTGTTTATATTTTCATGATTATAAATTGCGTTATTTTTCAGTGAAACTTTCATTTGAAATGATTTGCTGTTATTACAGTACATGTATATATATATATATATATATATATATATATATATATATATATATATATATATATATATATATATATATATATATATTTATATGTGTGTGTGTGTATGTTTATATAAATATATGTGTATATATATATGTATATACGAATATATGTATATATATGGGTATATATGTATGTATGTATATACATGTATTGATATATGTGTATGCATATATGTATAGATATATACATATGTATGTATATACGTGTAAATATAAATGTATGTATAATATGATATGCTTATATATTTGTATGTATATATGTTTCTCTATATACATGTTTATATTCACATTATATATGTATACATATACATATGCGTATATTTATATATGGATATATATATGTATATATATATGTATATTCATGCATGTATGTATATATATATGTGTAAATAAATCTATGTATATATGTATATATCATCATCATCATCATCATCAGTTTTTCAACGTCGGTCGTTGGACATAGACCTCACCAGGATTCGCCAAAATTCTGTATCATGGGTGTCGTGGAGCCAATATTTCCCGAATTTGTCTATTTCATATATATATATATATATATATGTGTATGAATATATTCATAATTAAACATACACATGTATATGCACACACACATACATATATATATACATACATATATACACACATATATGCATATATATATATATATATATACATACATATATATATATGTATATATATATATATACATATATACATCACATAAATATACATATATACAGAAAAAATTACATATATGCACACACACACACACACACACACACACACACATATATATATATATATATATATATATATATATATATATATATATAAAAACATGCACATACATATCTCCATATATATATATATATATATATATATATATATATATATATATATATATATATATATATATATATATATATATATATATATATATCAATCGAATCATTCCAGGGCATTAAAAATATCAAGTTAAAAATGGATTCCACATTAACTGAATGAAAGGCTTTATGACAGTCCCTGACCCACAACTGTCCGCTGATTGTGTCTAAATTTGGAGCATTAGGATATGAAGTCTTGCAGAAACTTCTATATTCATCCAAAATCACTCCTAGATATCATTATCTTTGCAAGTATTTTGAACTTCGATATCCTCAAAAAAAATGTTCAACAAAGAGATATCTTAATTTGCGCTTCCACTGAATCAATGACCATGAAACCCAAATAATATCATAGTGATGTCGTATTATAATTAGAGGATTGTTGAGAAATGGTTATTGTTTTGAATGGGCCACATATAAAAAATATCTCATTCACTTTTTTTTACCGTCTGAATTTTCATACGTAACAAATTAATAGAACTGAATCTCACGGTTACGTGAATACTTACTAAAGGAGTTGAATGTGGAATGATTGAAGGGCATCTTGAGCAAATAGATTGGACCATTCCCCAAACGTTTTCCCCACAATGACACGTGTGGCAGTCGACTAATTCCAAAGAGTCAGCGATGCGCTGAGAGAATTTGTGGACGAACATTGACATATCACTTCGACTCATTTTATCGGCATCAAAGACGGAACCGTTTGAAGCCAGGGACAGTTCAGCGCAGTCACCGCTTGGCAATTTGATTGTCTCAAACATTTTTTCTTTGGCTTCACCGACGGTCTTGGTGTACACTTGCTTACTGTCAATGCCTGTGGAAATAAAATAAATCATATCTCATTACTTTGACGAATTTTATTGCTTTAAGGTCATAGTTAATCATATTGAAAATATAGATTATTTTCGTTTGTAATTATGAATTTTGACATTATGCTTTGAAAAAAAAAGTTCTTAAATACTCGGAATAAATAGATATATACCAACTTCGATTAAATCGAAGATGAGAAGAGTTTAAAGTATCTGGGGAAAAAAGTCGAAAAAAATTCCATTTTCCGTGCTGATAACTTCTCAGCCACCTACACTACCTTTGAAATTAGTGTTTAATGAAATTACCTCCCATTGGACGAATTCGAATCAAATAGTGTATATTTTCCTTACGTACTCTTAAAACTTTATTCAGAATAGATGTATGAACAGAAGTCTGTTCTGTGCACAAATCTTAATACTTTATTCATGATATTCTTACGTCTCAATAGACTTTAAATAACTGTGTTTATGAAATTGATCGAAATTTCCCGTAAGTAAGTAACCTAAGTGTATTTAATTCACATGTCACACAAGAGGAAAGGTCTGAAGCAGTGGTTCTCAACCTCTTTTTGATCCTGCAATCTTTCCACCATATTTAGGAATGACTTTCCCCACGCCCAAGATTGTCTGTCTCAAAGGTGCTTAATTGTAGTTGGTAAAAAGATAAAGATTCCAACGGTTTAAATTTGTCAATCTATGATCTCAATCCCCCCTCCCTAAAAACCCTAAAATTCCTCTTCAGAAGGGTCCACCCCTGATTGAGAACTCTAGTTTACAGATTTGAAGTTTCTGACCCGGTAGAATTGCAACTATGAGAAAACCCTAGAGAGGTGATACTAAAGCTTCTTTTGCGGTAAAATCGCAAATAACAAACAAATATGAGTATTATTCTCAGTGGAGCCAGATTGCTGAGGCATGACTTCTCGTTCATTTCGGTGAAGGAAAGTGTCCACTTGAAATTCGAAGTACACTTTCGGGTAAAGGTATCAATTCTCGTCAAAGCATCCTTAACTCGCGTAATAAACGAGATTTTCGAGCCAATATTTGAGCATTATAAAACAGCTGAACTTTCCAGAAATTGATGAAAGCAGTTGTTTTTATTTTATTTTTTCGTTCTAGTAGCAAAGTAGAAACGAGATGTTGATTTCACCTTCTTTAGCACACATCATTATACACGTAAAACACTTTATCACATATTATATTATATTATCATATCACATAGATACTTGTTACTTAAAACCATCGTCTATTATCAACGTCTTAAAATTCTAGTCTCACAGACAAGTGAAACGAACTCATTTACAAAGGCTTGTGAATTCAGCTTGCCAACCATCATTCCATGACTGTTGATCAGGCAGAAGAGATGGGTTCATGCTATTCCCAAGAGCATTAGTGCAAAATAAAGGCCAATCAGTTGGAATTAGAACCAAGTTCGCCGATTCGATTGTCCGCGCAGATAACCATAAGCCCACCTACATCACCTTTGTAGTTTGTGCTTCTTGTAAATACCACCAATTGTACGAATTCGAAACAAATTGTGTATATTTTCCTTACGTATTAATAGATGTGAGCTGACTGGTTCCCTTTTGATATCTTCTATTTGAAGACACGGTTGCTCCACCAATTACCTCCCCTGTCCATTTTAAACTTTTTTTATGCTACTACAGTATGAGATCTACCATCAAGTTTATTTATAATTCGAAGTCTAGTATTAGGTTTCTAGGAATTATGCAGTGTACCATGAAGTTTTATTGTGTGGTACGCGACCAACAGTTTGTTTGCAAAAATATTGTTCTGCTTTAGGGTCACCAGTTTGTTAAGAAATGAATTCGGTTGGATTTGAGGGACTGTCTCACTGAGAAATATAGACGTAGATATTGAAAGAAGATAAAGACAGTGGTGTTACGATAACAATTCATTTTAAGAAGGAACAACACAAGATCAAGTAATTTACATAATTTGTTAATTAATTTCAAAGGTGGATTGGAAGTTCTGTTATTTGGAGACAAGGATGTGTTTTTGAAACAATTCTAAGCTCGACAATGCTTTGCGAGAACCAATTATCGAAAAGAGTTTTTTTTTTAACAAAAGAATATTGTACGAGTGTAGTAATCAGCAATAGGGAAAGTTCATTTCCTTAGATAAGTTGGAAGAGCGAGCCCGCAAAGGTTTTAGGTTTGCATACAGCGCTTTTTTTTATCGAGTGTGTCACATTTTTCTTATTTCATCAACCCAAACAGATTAATAGCAAAACAAAATAAAACGAAAAAAACAAAAAACAAAACAAAACAAAAACAAACAAACTAAATCTTACCATAAAGATCAGTTGTCTTTGGACTTCTATTGCCTAAGATTTCAAATTCGTATTTCTGTAAGAGATGTAAAGCGATGTCGTGTTCTTTCAACTGGCTCATCACTTTGTGATAGGGGACTGTCTTTTCGTGACAGAACATGTTGCAAGTGACAAGAACGATTGTCTTACGGGTTGCTGGTCGGAACGGGTATTGGGTGGCAAGATTGATAGCCTTCAAAGGATCTGTCATACTGTAACCATCGTAGAAGTCAAGTTTCCTCACTTCGTTCATTATGAGACCAGCGCTGGCCATCAACTCAGATCTGATTGTTACCATATATTCTGGGCGAATATTGTCTCCTCCGAACCCTACCAAACCATAACGATTGTCGCTCATTCCTGGGGGGAAAAAGTATAAAAATTATTTTGATATTTAAATGAAGTAATCTTCTAGCTGTTCTGTCAATACCACCAGAATTGTAAGAAGCTGTTACACTTATTATGTGATAATCGAATGCAGCAAATTACTTTAGAAGGGGGACAAAATGGACATGATTGGGTATCGACAGAGATCGACTTGGAACTGTGTTAACAAGTTGGGATTTGACCAAGCAGACCAATCGTACATACTCAAAGCAGAAGCTGTTGTAGATGATCAGAGAAAGTAAAATGTGAGGGACTTAAACGGATTACCCGGTCCAATCTAGATTCTAGTCCTTATAAAGAATAAAGAGAAGATCACCTATCAGATAGTGGATGTGATCGTTCAATCAAAACACGTTGCGAAATTGAAGGAAAGAGAGAATCTGGGAAACTATCTGGACCTTGCCTGGGAGCTGGATGTATAGAGGAACACGAAAATGGCAGTTATACCATCTTTATCAACATGCTCGGAGCAACCCCGAAGGATCTTACAAAGAGGTTGGATGAATTGGGAATCTGAGAGAGAATCGAAACCATCCAGACGAAAGCATTACTAAAATTTAGCTAGCATTCCGAAGAAAGTTCTCGAGCATCGTGGAGATTTGCTGTCCTCTTATATTCATTAAAGAACACCAGATACTCCTGGTGAGAAAACTTGATGAATATCTATACGATAATGATAAATAATTGGCAAGTGTAATGCATCTCTTATAAGTTGTGATCGGTATCTCAAATAAAGCAGAGCTAGAATTTAATTTAATTTCTGCAACAATTTACATAATAATAACAGAGTTGGCTATAAGAATCATTTGAAAACACTATTAAGAAAAATAATTAGGGAAAACTGAGTAACAACTGAGTATGAGAGTTGCTTAGGACACGAGGATTGGAGCCTCTGAGCTAAGTGCTTTATATAGTTTATTCATAACAATGTAAAAGTTGATGAGCTTGAAAAAGGATTGATAGTAATAATTGTTTTTTAGATAATTAAGGTGATAAGTTAGAGTTAATTTTACAAAGTCGTACAATTCGAGATGACAATGATAGAGAAACTAATAGAAAACAATACTGATATTAAGAAGAATAGAAAAAGGAGTGCTAAAAAATGGTATGACAAGAGAGAAACGAAAATATTAATGTAGGTACTCACCCTTGTTTCGCAGCGTTTGCTCAAGACCTTGAATGATTCTGTTCAACTCAGAGACAATTCTTTCGTTGCATTTTCTCTGCTCAACCACAAAGACAACGTCAGCCGAAGGCATGATTTCTTCTTTTCCATCTTTCTTGGAAAATTCAACTTTATCGCCAAGCATGAACGCCTCTCCACGTTTGGTTTTACACGTCACTAGGAAAAAAGAACAACAGCGACAATTAAACTGAATTCCTTAACGTGTGCCATGTCATACCAAACCACTCAAAATGGAAATAACGTAGGCAGTTGCACTTTATCCCAGGGGAAAGGCATGATTATCAATCAACAGGCATTATAGGCCAGAAGAAATCTTGTGCCTCTTGCCAGTCTCTTGCTACACCCCTAGTTTAAGATCGTTATCAACGAGAGCAAATGATTTTGTTAGGATCTCAAAATCTCAGGGCATCTTAATATATACTATTTTTTAAAAAACATTTTCAATGATCAGATTTCAATTAGATTTTCATCACGTATTGATTTGTGGATGAATCTATTAATGAAGAGAGTATTTTGTAAGAAAACTCGATCCAAAAATATTTCCACAACGTCCCCTCGATTTAGTTTTATGAAATCTTTATAAAATAGCTCCTGAATACTACATTTTTTCCCAATTGCCAAACTGTGTACCGCCGCGATAACTTTTTCATTTGTAATTTTCCAGGTCTTTCTATCCGATAGATTATTAACTGTCCCTGTGTTACTAAAAACATTTGTCTCTGCGTGTAACAGTTATTGTTATAAGTTGTAGTTTTAAGCGATTGTTGTATACCCCGAAAGTCCAATGGATATGAGAACTGCATTTAGAAATTCAGTTCTTGGTTTCCCGTACGTCGGATCAATATACTTACTACAAGATGCTGGCATAACCAATGGGACGCCCTTTTCTTTGCAAAGATCAACATAAAACTGTGCTACATAGCAATGGTCTACTTCAGCTGAATCAGCTGTATTGCACGCGTCGTAGAAATTCTTGGGCTCAACCTAAAAAGATAATATATAAACATAATGTAGTATTTATTAGCTATATAAAGAAAGAAAAACATGAAAAAACAACCCCCCAAAAAAAACAAACTGCCATGCCTGTGGCGAATGAACAGTCATTATCGAGGCGATATTTCTCATTCCTGCCACTCCCTGCCATTCCCAGTCACTTCTTAATACTTATAGATCTCAATTATAAACAAACTACCTATCATTCCCTGCCACTTTTTCACACAACTAGTTATCAAGCATAAAGTCTCTGCCGTGCGTTTCATTAACGTTTGCGAACTAGTAGAATTTGAAGTGCCAGGGGTAGTTTTCGCATGGAAATATTTCATCAATATGTGGCCGGGATAGTTTTTGCACCAGAGTATTTCCTTAGTGTGGGACATGGAGTGACAGGGACAAAAAGTACTGCCATTATTATCCGTTATTACAATAACAGAATCATTGTCTGTGAGCGGCTACCGGACTACATTGATTTCTAGATAATAGTTGTAAATCGTAATTGATTATGAATTTCACTTACTTAATCTGAATGATATCCTTTTATCTAGGCAATATTTCCATGTATCTGAAACAGTACTGATTGGTCTGTAGTACTTATCAATTATGTAATTCAAAATTAATAATATGGTTTTTGTTTTATAAACAATACACACCGCTGTTGTCGATTTTAAATTAGAATTCCTTTCATTCTAATTTCGATGGCTTTTCATCAGAACTAACCAGACTGCCATTCTACGACCGATAGTAAACAGCGCGGATAAGAAATAACGGAAAGCTCTCGGCACTGAAATGCAACTTAAAATTGAGATATTTCACATCTCTTTGAAAATAACCGCTGTATCATTGTCCTTTGTAATAAAATCGTCAAAATAACCATAAATTAAACTAACCGAAAATAATGGCTCAGAGGGCAGATGCACCCAGTTAGATAGAGTTTACGACCCTAAAATTTCGAGTGAAATATGGTTCACAGAGGTGATTCTCTATTATGTATCATTTATATCAAGTACATGGCAGGATTACCACCATTGATGATGGGTATATTCAGAATGTAGATACAACGAATGTAAAATATTGCATTGAACAAAATGAAGTTTGTGTCCTAACAGGACCACAAAAAAGTCCATGAGTGATCCCAGGGTCAAGCAACATTTTTTAAATATAGTTTAAAACCTGCCCTATTAGGATATCTTTCCCATGGAACCCTTTCCTTGGGGGTATAATGTGATTGTATGGGAGGAGCTTGAATTCAGTCACCTGAGCAAATTTTCCATTACTATAAGATTTAAGCAGCTTTACATAAGGTCTGAGACGGGATCATGAACTTTTTTGAACTACTACGAAATGGGGGAATATTACATTTATTTTGAAGACTGCTCGCCGGATTATTTCGGGTGGCAGGCTGGAAAATGCAAAACTAATTCTATTTACCTGTTTGAAGCAGTTTCTAAATGGAGATGTTGTTTTGTTGAACCAACCATCACAGCGTAAGTTTTTACGTTGGTGATGAGCGAAGTTCTGTTGTGACCTGCATCTTGACATTGCCCACGAGGAAGCAAATTCATCGATGTTTGTGGTCATGTGTCGCAAGGGCATTATCATGTCATCGTATTGTTCGTTGTTGAAAGTTCCAAACAAGCCAGCCAACTTTCCGAAGTACCAACCGCTGACGTTTACAATGATTGTGCCTTTGCTCGGATAGTAGATGATGGTGAATCCACGATGGCTCTTAATCTCGATCATGTTACCGACGCGGTTCACTGATAGAGCGTTCAGCTTGATGGGTAGATCCACTTTTTGGTCATTGTGTCGAATCTGTTAAGAAAGAGAATATCTTTTTTTTTAAAGAAAATACTTGGAAAAGAAAATTCACCCCAATGGAAACATTCTCGATTGAATTAATTTCTCGGCGTCCTTCCAATTTTTGTTTACAGTGAGATTAAACCAGGCACAAAATCAGCTACCTTGCTTGCAGACCGATCAACTTGAACATGCACATAGTTCTAAGGAACATCGTAATCTTCATGGGACACACAGACAGAGGCAGATCAAAGTGTAGTCTTTGTCTTCAAGGCATTTGGGCTTCGAATTTCGGATAAGCACTACTTGGGATTCGTCCCCGGACCATAATCTAACTTGTGCAAGATTCGTCTTGTGACTAAGTCAAGATTGACCAAATATCCTTTTGACATCAGCTGCAAGAACTAGGGGAATCTTTAGCACTACCTGCGCGTACTCATGCAGGACCAAACCCTAAACTCGACCTTGCACCTCAACCCAGTGTCATATTTATCGTCTAAGCAAATAAATAATCCCAGCCTTTTAAGCTGGGATCAGAGTGAAGTATCTGTACGCAATGCACGCTTTGGTAGTTTTGCGCCGGTGCAATGACGAGCCCAAAGATGGCTTATCCGGGCTCAAGCAAGCACAAGAGGCCTAGGATTCGTCCTGTGGCCTCAAAAAATAACTCAGTCTAATCTTGGGGGCGCAATACACCCCGAAGCAGCACCTTCCCATTGCACTAGTTACGGGATCTGAAGCAATTTTTGCAGCTACCCGTAACTGGAACCCCATTTTAAAAAACCTTGTGTCACATCTTCCTCTCGTGGGGACGTGAGTAAATACGGAGCGGAGTATCGGATTCTCGGTCACGTTCTCATCTTAGATTGTGACACTGCATAAACGAGACAGAACGGGGAATTCTAGCCCCGGGGAAGCACCCCTCCAGTGCACTATAAAGGGAGGTTCAGAAGTAATCCTAACGCCATCCTGGGACTGGACGTGGGAACTGGCCAATCTTAGCGCTTGCCCCCCCCCCTTCACAGGTAGCACCTCACAATAAACTTGATCTTGTGTACTATTGGCCTTTGTTGGGAGGCGAATAGATCTCCTCCTCCGGGTGGAACGTTGTGATCAAAAACAACTGGTACGAGAAAATTAATCTGCATGAACTGAAACATATGAAAAGAAGGTAGGATAGGTCAACCCTAAGGAAGTCATCCCGAAGAAAACTAATATTTACGCAACGGAAATATCAACTTTACTTTTAGAAAGAAAATTGGGTGTTTGGATGATTCGAGTTTCATGAATTTTCAACCAAAACGACCCCATCCCAAATCTCACCTGGTAATTGTGGAATATTTCTATTTGTTCAGACCCAGCATTGAAAATGACGGATTCAATTTTCTGGACTTTGTTGATGTTACCAAATTTGGCAATAACAGTGAGGTTATTGTCCACGAAGTCCCTTGTCAAAATGTAACTGCATGCTCCGATGAAGTCCATGTGTAACCCATCAAATGTCTTGATGTGTTGATTGTTGAAAATATAGGCTTGAGCTGAAAAATAACATAGAAATTAATCAAAGTTATTTCTATTCCGATACAGTGGCTGCCTGTGCTTTTCAAACAGCCAAGTACTCTATCAACCAAAAATGATAATAACCAATTGTACCCGTTGAAATACTACAGGTGTTGATTACTGAGATTGTCCATTATATCATGTCTCAACTCTTCTCCCTCCCTCTTGTGTATCTTCTCTATTTCCCATTTTGTTATCTGTCTACTTGAAAAAAAAAATCATACAAACATGGATTAATTTCGTATGCGAAAATCTCCCTACCTCTTCAGTAAGCCATCTTACTTTCCTCTTCCTTCTTACGTTCTTATTGAATGACCAAATTTCTTTTTCTGTCCCTCTCTCCCTGCCCTCTTTTTAAACTGCCAAACTATCTTTTCCGACATTTCTTTCCCTATTTTCTTATCAAACTGCCTATTTTTCTTCTATCCCTCTTCGTACCCCCTCGTCAAACTATCTAACCTTTTTTTCTGCCCTCTCTTTTCCCACCTTATCAAACTATTTACTTTAAGAATGAACTAAATACACTTGCAAATTCGTTCTTGTGACGAGCTGGATAATCATTGCTCTACGGTAGACACTTTAGTTGTTAAACTTAGTTTAGTCTGACAAAAGGCCATGAGTATTGATCATCCAGCGAAGGTCAAACAAAGTACTTTATTGATCGGCTGCGAGTATAGTGTGTTACCACAAAACTGGCAAGCCGAGCCCTTTAACAAGCATAGCTTAATTTCATGGGCTTATGGGAACTCTTTCGTTAAAGAAACGAAAAAGTCCCCCCCTTTTTCCTTGCTCGTACACCTATCCTTGAAAACAATTAGAATTCAGCCCTGAAAGTGTTAAAAATACTGACCACTGAATGGCGGTATCCAGTTGACGGGATTCAAGTACTGTTTCAGAGAATAATAGATATCGGCAGGTGTGTAATCGTTTGATGGGTGCCATTTGCTGAATTTTCTCATCGTTGTTTTCACCATTCGCATCAGTCGAGCGACTCTCGCCTGGTTTTCTACAATAACCTTTGGCATCACAATCGGGAACTTGAATTCAATCAGTCCAGAATGCAAGTTGAAATTAATGAGTTCTATTTGGTTCATGCTGAAGATCTGCTCTCGGATTCCGTTCGCCGTTTTGGTAATATAATTCTTCACATAATCGTCTAAGTTCCTCACAGTCTCCTCGACTTCCCAGTACTTGTAAGCCCACAAAAGCTAAAAAGGAAGAAAGCAAAGAAACAATCGGTTAAGGTCGTGATTCCCAGTCAGGACACGGTTTCCACAAAAATGTGGAGGAGCAAAAATTGTAATGAAATATGTTAAAATTATAATGAAATATTTCACTTGTTTGATTATTTTACTACAGTTTTATTGAAGCCTGGGATTCCATCAAAACTTTCATTCATTCTAATCATTACATGTTGAGTGAAAAAGTAAATTCTGGAAGAAGGAATGAAAATAACTATTGTGTATAATTTCAGCGCTGACTGAATTTGAACTTGATATACATTAGTAAGGTTTCGGCTGTTCTGACATTACAACTATCCCACCTCTCTACTGGTTTGCTTTAGTTATTTTCATCATTTTATGAGTAGGGAAAAAATGATTAAGCATCGAGTTTTGCAATTTTTTTTTTAACGCTAAAATTGTTTTAGCAAGTTTCGATGCTTAATCTGTATCTTTGAACTGAACATCAGTATAAAAGGGATCGTCAGCGGTCAGGAACCAATGCTAATGATAATTAGGGAATCAAATGCGTAATGTAAATGCATTGCCAATTATATTACTGTAAATAATGCATCGTAAATAATTTAATATAGAAATACATTTTAAATGATTTCACAATAGAAATACATTGTAAATCAGGAGGAGGGGGATCGCGGGCGGTCAGGAATAAATGCAAGCATTCCAGACAGAATAAGGCTATAATATGTACAATGTGAATATATTGCTGAATTTTAAAAAAATTTACATTTCGAATAAATCTATTATAGCAATAGATTTTAAGCAAACATAGAAATGCATTGAAAATTAAGAAAAAGAGGTCATCCGTAGTCAGGAATGAATACAAACGTTACTGATAAAATGAGGCTATTATATAAAAATAATAATACGTTCTCAACAGATTAAAATAATAGTTATATACATAATTCACTCACCTTTTGATAAAATTCATTCATCAAATCAAAGATTTCATGGGTGATTTGATGGTTTTTGAGTTCATGAATTAGCCAATCGCGTTTCTCCATTATGTATCTCGTGTTCATTCGCAAATAGCTGATCATGTCCGAAACAGGTTTCATCATATCGTTCCTCCGCATGAAGTCAACCAACTCGTCCCACCTTTGGTCTATTGCCAGCAAAATGGCTTTTGTATACTTGTGGTCGAAAACAGCTTGATATGTTTCTGGAAGCAAAATGCATTAAGAATTTCTTGAAATGATAAAGTTCACTAAAAAAATTCAATGTTGTCTGTATTTAAGGGTGGTAATGGGTTTGACCAATTTTCCAAATGGATTAGGGAGGGGGTGGGGCTTCAAGTCTTGAGAATCAGTATTCACAAATTGCTGCTAGCTGGGTTCGATCACTGACTACTGGTGCCAGTAGCTGATACGAAGAAACTCAACTCGCCAAACTATTTTTTATAAATCGCTTCAACTTAGCAAAGACTTTGGGAAAACTTGGTTTACCCTACATTGATTAATTATGATATTACTTTCATATCGTTGAACTCTCTCAGGTTGATTTGTGATAGAGTCGTATTTTCTTTTTCGCGCTGTCCTGGGATTATTCTTTCACTTTCATTTTCACTTTCATTTTCACTTTCACTTTAGAAAGAACGAGAAAAATAAGGGAAGAAAAGACCATTTCTTGAGTTGCCATTGAAAATGAAGAAAGGTTTGCCACGTCCGAAATAATTCCTTGCTTAGAGAAAATTCAAGCTTGAGGGGCTGTAATCAGTGTCCGGTCAAAATTTATCAAGAGAAAAAGACACCAGTCAAAATGATAATAGTGAAGTACGGACTATCACCAGTCACAATCGAGTTCGGTTGAAACGCACCTGTCCAGAATGTCTACGCTGTGATACGAATATTTTGACTAAATTTGTACTAATTAAGTAGTTTGATTAGTATTCGTATTGTGAATTTGAGTGAATAAAAAGGTTTCATTGTGATTTCATTTTTATTTCGTATATTTCATGTATCACAAGAAGAATAAGGAATAATAATTATTTTTTTTACATAAGTAATGAAATAATAAATACTTTAAAACGTAATAAGTAATATTTGAGGACAATTTGAAAGTAATATCGGTTAGTCTTTGCTTCAAAGTGGTCCCAAAAGTCATACTAAGACTCTAAAAAATATAATTTTTAATTTAAAGATATAATCGTGTCTTTATTAGATTTCAGCGGCATATAGATGATTTTTTTTATTGAGTCAAATGAATATAAAAGTTTTTCATTTCATTTTAATGATTCGATGATAATTTTGAGCAGAAATTTATCCTCGACTGACAGCTGAGTTATCGGCCTCCGCAGGATCAGCATTTCTGAATTAAAAATAGGGGTTTTTCTTTCGTTCAAAAGTTCCAATTTAGTATATTTTTTACTGGCCTTTGTTACGTTTCAAGTTAGATGTTAAATATTGAATCACTTACTTCTGTTAAGCTCGTTGAGTTTTTGCAAATATTCGTCTCGTTTTCTTTCCCACAGTGAATTCAACATCGCCACTTTCTCCATAACATAATATCGGGCTTGGTCGATGTCGTACGCCAATTTTCTGTAAGACTCCTGCAAGTAACAAAAGAAGAAGCTTAGAAGGATTTTCTTAAACTAGATAGTTGTAACCCATGATACCACGGGTAGGATATCTTAAACAAACCTGTAAAAACCTTTATTTGACCTACCGATTATATATTTAGGGATATCATATCGAAAAAAAAAAAACATTTGCAGGAAGTAGGCAGGTGCTAAGATTTTCATAGTATATTTAGCCTGTGAACGGATATAAGGAATATGATATTAAGCTGATGATTGTACACTTATCTATCTTTGCTCGAAAACCAATCTAAAATATTCACTTCAGAAGTGCGCCTAGAAAAAGTGCGTTTTGTTCCTCACCTTACAGCAGATTTTGGAAATATCTACTACTGTTAATGATAACTAGAAAAAGCATCGAATCTGTTCAACAACAGCAACGTTGCGTGTACAATTTTCAATAGTATTTGTCATCATTTGTTTCTGTAAATAAAATTTTTTGTATCCAATTGATTTTTTAATCAAAATATCCGAAACAAAAATTAATAATCATTGAATCAAAATGGAAACGAAAAATATCGTCCAAAATGCAATGTAGTTCACCGGGAATTAGTATTCCACAGGAGGAGTTTAATAAATGTAAGAGATGAGGGATAAGTAAAGAAAGGCCACAATGGTTGGAGATTATTTTATATTCATATCTAATAACTTGGATATTTATTAAAGAAAGTTCATAATAGTTGAATTTCTCAGATCACTGAAAGGACTTCTCTGACCGGTTTCAATGAGATTATCAGGAGCTAATCTATTCATAATCTCTTCATAATCTCATTGGAACCGGTCAGAGAAATCTTTTCAGTGATATTTTCGTTATTCGAAGCAAATATCAAAGCAGTCTGCGGAGGTTGTTTACGGATGATTGAAGTTACCATACTAATATCAATACTCAAAAGTGACATTTGGTTATTTAATCATCAAATTCGAAATTTTAGACCAAAATTCTTTTTATGAATTTCCTCACGCTATCTGTATGTTGTACATTGAAAATAAGGAAAAAGGATTGTCATAGATCAGGATTCAAGCCGAGTGTTACTGACAGTAAATAACTATATATATATATATATATATATATATATATATATATATATATATATATATATATATATATATATATACACACACATATAAACACACATATATATATATATATACACACATTATATATATATATATATATATACACACACACACACACACATATAAACACACACATATATATATACACACATTATATATATATATATATATATACACACACACACACACACACACATATAAACACACAAATATATATATACACACATTATATATATATATATATATATATATATATATATATATATATATACACACACACACATATAAACACACATATATATATATACACACATTATATATATATATATATATATATATATATATATATATGAATGATATATTTGTATATATTTTTCATGTTTTTGACAAGCTAACCTAGTTGACGACAACTATTGTAGTGTGTTCGGCCATCACTGGATGCCTCTCACTAGTAGCTTCCTGTCAGACTAAAATAGGTTCAACTATTACCATAGGCGTAATATCTATCTATCTATCTATCTATCTATCTCGCAACAACAGTCCTAAATAAAATTCTTCCGAAAAATATTCCCTCATCTCTACCCATAAGTATAATGTGATTCTAAACAGCTTCACGTTAAGCTTCTGATACAGAGGAAACCGCTAATTGAGATCTTTTCCTGACTGAGTCTTTTTAAAAAAATAATAACCGATTGATAACATAAAGCAAAATATATAAAAATTGGAACAATTTACTTTTGTTTTCACGTTATTCATTGTTATAAAAAAACTTTACATAATAAAATATTAATATGAATTCAATATAGTTGATTACTGTATGATTAATCTTTTTAATTCATCTCAAATAAAGTGTTTTGGACCGACTGATTTGGATTACAATAACCGCTCGATTACATCATCTGTAATTATGATAAACGGCTTCCTCCGTATAACACTGGTCGTTTTTCGTCCATATTTGTTCATGCAGAGGTCTGTTTGTACATACCTGATAGATGTGAGCGATTTCCATCTTTGCCTCTTCCATCTTATGAAGGAGGAATCTATAAGAGTCAATTAAGCCGTTTCGTAATTCATACTCAAGGTAGCTAAATACATTCACCAGTTCGAGTTCGATTTCTTGAAGAACTGTCTTCATGTGTCTAGCGATTGTGTACACGTAAAGATAATCGCGGTTATACATTTCAATCATGTTTTGGAACATCTGCTGGGTTTCGGCTTTAACTTCGTAGAATTCTTTCGCCATGCTAGTCTCAATTGCCCGAATTTCGGGCAAGTATGCTCTGTTCAAAGCGTATGTCACTCGTCTCCCTTGTTCAACCATGTTTTGATAGTAATGCTCCATCATGACTCGCATTCGATGCATGCTTCTCATCATTTTTCCGTGTAAGAATTCCTGTATAAAGAGCGAAAGAAAAAGTGAGAAAAAAAAAGAAAAAGAAAACAAGTCAATATAGATTCTATGCAAATTTAAATAATCGTGACATTTTTTGTTAGTGACGCATAGATATGATGGTAACACGTAGTCATGAGCTGAATTTTGAGCTGAATTTATCATATTCATAATCTGAATATACTCAGTGATAAATATTAATCATATGTAAGATTACAAAGTAAATCTAAAAAAAAGTATTGAAATTAAATTACGTTTAATTCCCCGAACATTCGTGGATTCCATTCGATCTTTACGTGTAGAATGTTGGAATCATCTACTTTTAAAACCGTTTGGGCGTCTGTAATCTTTTCTTCTTTTCTCATACGGAAGGCTTCAACCATAACCATTTTTTTAGTCAGAAGGCCGCCATCAATTCGGTACAAGTTCTCTGGCATGCCTGAAATAAAATTAAGAAATATTTTGCAATACCGTTCTCCAGTTACAGATTTAGCCGAACATTATTGTTAAAAAAATATTAATTCCATTTGTCAGAAAGAAACCCAAAAATAGAAAAAAAAGCTAGGTGATATCTATAGAATAGAGGAAAAGTTCAAAAATAAAAGACCGGGCAGTCTAATCACGTTTCTCTCAAATGAAATTAACCAGTGAAGAAAACGAACTATCAGTTTAATCTTGGTGAAAAATATCAGTCTCATTGATTAATATATGTAAGCATTTGATGAATTCGTCAGTTTTTAAGACTGAACCCGGCTCGTAGTAAAACACGAAAAATGGTGAAAAATAACGAGAAGCAAATGGAAGCAACGATAATCGAAACATAGGTATCATTAACTACTAGTGAAAACTACTCTAACCAATGAATAACCCAAACCCTTCCTCTATCATTTTCATAATCTGAATATATTTAATGATTCTCCACAAATGTCTGTATAAAAGTTTTTAAAAATCACAAAAGAAAGCAATGAACTTCAGATAAAATGGTCAACTTCCCAATCTGATTTTTCTCAAGTCTAGTTTCAGATACGCTGTTGAGTGATGAGCTGACATTGAAACTTGATACAGATTTGTTGAGCGAATACTCTTTACTTGAGCAAGTATGAAGCTTGAACTCTCAAAGTTCAGTCAATTGATCGAGGCTCAACTTATCGTAGACGCACGTATACAAAGATAAGACTTACTATCGTCGTAATTCACTTGAATCTTCAGATTCTTTCGGCGCGGAGACACGTTGATGTAAGCTTCCATCGGTTTTTCAGACCCTTCAACCAACTTGGCGAAAACTTCGTAGTCATTTTCTTTTCTAAAACCAGCAACGATTTCTGAAAGATCACTTGGGGTTCGTAACTAAAAGAGCACAAAACGAAAAACAAAATCAATTAGAAAAAAGGCTTATGGTTTGTTTGTTTTTTAAATTATTATTATTTTTTTTTGTGAGAAGCATCATTTTAGGACATTTTTGTATACTTCACAGGAGTATTATATTGTGCTGACAATGGAAGCAAATAAAAGAAAAGAAAAAAAAAACAGGACTGAATTGAGCTTAGCAGTTTGATAGGAAAACTTCCATGTCGTAAGATCTTGTCAAGGTTGTAAACGTGGATAACGGATCTTTTCGTGCTACTGCCTGCATATATAAGACAGTTATGAGATAGTCGTTTGCTTAGGAGCTTACCTCATCCACTCTCCTCTTCGTCAACCATAGTGACATAACAGTGACAAAACACTTTATGAAGATATCTACCATATGCAGTGGGACAGAGCTGATGGAAAATGGATTCATACCTCTTCCAAAGGCATTGATACACACTGAGGGAGAATGTGATTGCTGGATATAAGCGCTACAACACACTTCGAAATTAGCAAATTAGTAAGAGGAATGGGCAAAGGTGCCGGGGATCGATGTTTGAGTCCAAGCAAAGTGTAAGATTTCGTATATTGTTTTTTTTTTCAAGAACAGCACACCCCTGCAACGGTATACCCCAGCATTATCCCACATTCAGCTTTCTATTGTTCTAAGCTAAGTGCAGTCCATATAAAAAAATTGACTGAGTGAAAGTTCAAGTCAGGTGCAAATAAAACCTGACCGGCAGTGGTTGCGTACTCCTCATCGGCGATAGTGGTCGGTGTTCAAATCCGATTAGAACAAACACAGAAACAGTATTTCAAATGCTGATTTTCAAAGCTAACGGTCCATCTCCATTCGGAAGACTGGAACTCGCACCCCATCCTCACATATCTGACCCCGAGTCAAACTCAGCTAAGCTTTGTAAATATCAATATTATTGCTTAATTTCTGCTGAGATAGTTGCGCGTCTCCTAATGGTGCCCAGGGATCGTTGTTCGAGCTTTAAGGTGAGATTTTGAATGCTGATTCCAAAGCAAGCAAGTCCCTTATTTTCCCCTTCTGTTCTTGTGCCATACGAAGATAAGCTTTGTAAATAACAAGATACAAATGAAATCATTACTTCAATTGAGAGAATGGCATATTACAACGTGGCAGTTCCTGCAGGTCAAGAGATACGGTATCTTGGCAGCATTCAACTACCATTCAAAATGTACTCATGTAGATATCATCACTATTACTATTCACTTGTTTACCTGTACCGTAACTAATGACGGCATATTTGAAATAAACAGGTGTATATATTGCATACTATGTATGTGGATAATACATATATGCATCGCAGTGAACTTGAAGAGTAGTGTTATGTTAACCGGAAGCGGACTTTTTAAATTCATTTTTTGTTTCTCTTTTTTCATTTTTACTTTTATCGCTTAATTTTATTTCGAATTGTTCTTCAAGTTCAGCATTTTTGTTCCATCATCAGAACATAAAATTCTATTTTACTACGTCGCTTGCGTCCCTCGGCCTAACAGAGTACAAGCAGATATTGTAAACTATCATATGTGCAGATTATTATTATCATTATTATTATTATTATTATTATTATTATTATTATTATAGTAAAGGACTTGATTTCAATTTAAGTACGCTTATATCACTTATAACTCAGTTTCTAGTCTGCAAGAAGAAGAAAATGTAATCATCTTTTTTTTCCCTTCTTTATGCTCCTGTGCTTCAGAATTATGGATGTTAAAATTATGGACCAACAAAAGGAGAGAGACAACTTATTCATTGATTACCCTTTTTCCAAATCTTTTAATTGATCATCACCAATACTGCATATGGCCAAAAGATGCTGGTCACATGACAGTTTCTATTGAATGACTAACCAAATCTGTTATTATTATTATTATTATTATCATTATAATAATTATTATTATTATTATTATTATTATTATTATAGAAAAAACACTTTTCAATTCAAGTATGCGAGGTGCTACTCAAAGGTTTGGGGAACTTGATATGCGAAATGGATTCCTCAAAGAAAGAGAAAAAAAATGATGGAAAATGAGGCTCTCTATTTCCTGGTAGAGCGATTTTGAGATATTGAGAAATGTCCGGCAAGACAAGGGAAACACTAAGTAACTTGATATATGAACAGAAAGATCATTGCGTATCAAATTCCCCGAACATTTGTGTAGCACTTCGTAGAGGTCATGTTATTGAACATTACCTTCCAGCCAATTTTCCTTTTAGTTTTGTCTAAGTATGCCATCATATTGACATTCTCTTGTCCATCCTTCATGTCCATGCTGACTGTAAACATGTTGTTCAACTCAAACATACGGAAAATAATTAACATATCAAGACCACTTTTAGGGTGCATCACGGCCATCGTGAGGGTATATTTGTTATTGTCGTCCTTCAGAAGTTCCGTTTGGAATGTTAATAGGTTTTTCGGGTCCTGGTTCAAACTGAACTCGGTTTTGCTTTTGAACAATGTGTCACCTCTGTGCCAAATGAGTTCCGACTTCAAGCGGATGCCCTGGGAGAAATAGAAAAGTCGATGATGTAGTCTCAAAGTGAAAATTAAACAAACTGATTTGAACGGTATATCAAATGAAGACAAATCTATAGGAAAGTATAGAACAGTGATTACTACTAATCTAATACTAGACATAACAAGTTTTACATTAACATTTTCTCACTAATTAAAGAATTGATATAATCATGAGATGTGTGTTGGATGATCATGTTACCTAATGCTAATGTCCCTTTCACTCAGTTTAAATTTAGTAAATATTCAACCAAATTTGATCGAAGTTCTGAGACAATTATCCTTACTATTACACGTTGATTCCTTTGAATGAAACAACCACTGTCAATGTAACTACCTTGAACTGGGAAGGGAACTTCAAAATCACATAAAAAAACAATGAGTATTGTTATATTTACCTCTGTCTGAGAAGGAAACTTCAAAATCACATCCAAGATAGCATTTCTGTCGCGACGAATGATCGTTACTATCAAGTCGATTTTCTTGGTATCATCTTTGTTGAAATTCCAAAAGAAAGAGCCACTGAAAACCTGTCTGCCAGAATCTGTATCCAATCGACCGGAGAATCTGTAGGTACGTTCTGGAAGAGCCAATTTTACGTAACCAGCGTTCTGTGTTCTCCCAAAGCCGAAACCGATTTTCTGACCTTGCTCGGCATTGCCGCTAAACACAATATCCATGTCCAACATGTTGAGATTTTTCACGTATTTCGTTGAAAAGGCGACAGTTCGCACGGGATGGATCAGCTTTATCTCGAATTTCTTGTCGGTTCTTGCTCCCTGGCTCGCATCATCAAAGGTCATTTCAAACTTGAAGTTGCTAGCTCTGTCTTGTTTGTTCCAATTTACGTAGGCATTGGTCATGACTCGATGGGCGGAGTATTCTAAATCGATACCGTATTCCATCATCTTGAAACTACCATTAGAGATAAATTTCGATCCGTCTCTCTTGAAACTGATTTCGATTGGCATTCCACCCATGAATGCGAAAGGTGTTTCCACACGAAGTCTACCCTTCTCCATTTGTTTTTTCATCGTTAGCTCTCCGTCAAACACGTATTTCTTTGTCATTTTATCTGTTGCGATCTCAATGTTCAAACCATAGTCGTTTTTCATTGATAACTTGACGTTCAGTGCATAGTCAGCTTCCTTGGCCTTTCCGTCCATTAAATCGGCTTTAATCTCTAAAGATTTTCCCTTTTGGCCTGAATGACTGTATGTCAGTTTTTTCGACCCGGTCCATTTAGATTCGAAACTCAATAGCATGTTCGCACTATACAGATCAGGACTTATTTGGGCCTTCAATTGAACATTGAACTTGAAAGTTGTCTTTAAGCGAATATTAATGTTGATTTTGCCAATGTTTTTGACAAGACTTGAGAAGATGATCTTTTCCTTGCCATATATAAAAGTACCGCTAATTTTCTGGAAAATGGAATCCATATGATGCATAAGCTTGATTTCACCCGATCCAGTGTGTACCTTCGGATTTGGACCTGACTGTAAGATGAACTTGAAAGCTACGGTACTTTTCAATTCGAACTGATTGCCCAAGTTGACAGTTGAGTTACTCTCGATGAAATACTCGCCGTAGGAAATCTTCAACCGGAAACTGCCTCTTTTTCTGTCATCAATTCCTCCATTGTAAATAATATCGAAATTTTTATACGAGGCCAGTGCCACGGAAAGCTTGATTTCTTGGAAATGTCGGTTTAAAAATGAAAATTCATGTACTTTAGAATCTTGCTGAATTTTAAGCATAACATCGAAGTCATTCCATTTGAGTTTATTTAAATTCATTGTGATCACGTAGTTGCATGTGGGAGTGTGCACTTTGATTTCAATTATCGTAAAATCGGTCCCTGTTAACTCAGCTGTGTACTTCTCATTAAAAAGGACGACAACACCAGATATTTCTATTCTCCCTTTGTTGTTCCGAGAAACTTCACGTTTTAAACTGAAGCTAAATTTGTCATTTGTTCGGCCTATCTTGGACGTAACCATAAGATTAGCAAGAACATTTCTAATCGATTCGAACGCATAGTTACCCTCCAATCTGAGTTTCTCTTCCCCATTGAGTTTGAAGTCAGACATGATCTTCTTCTCGGACCATCTTTCGCCTTCGATCTTTGCAACAAATTGCATTTCTTTTTCGAATCCATTGAATCCAACCTCGAGGTCTATCACACCTGACCCATGTTTCATGTTGGCAACCATCTTACGGAAATACATCGTATTCGTTGTCAGAAGCAATTTATAATCGCAGATTCTCTGCATGCAATCCATAGAACCGTCCATATCCAATTCAAACGACTGTAAAGCTCGTGGGAGTTTTATTTCTGCGTGAATTCTCTTCTGTCCCCCTGATAGACTCAAATTGAATACTGTTGTTATTCTCTCTCCGCTTGGTAGGAGGAACGCCAGCTGGAAATTGTGAACCATATCCTTCTTTGTGTATCCTGTGTTCAACGAATAGAGTCGTTTGCCATTGTAGTCCACGTCGAATTTACCCATTAATCTTGTTCTTTCGTCATCCATACCGATTTCTATGTTGAGCTTGCCGTTTCTGTGTCTGGATGTCGGGCTTACAAAGTTTGTATCAAAACTAATTCTGTTGGCATCAGCTCGGGCGAAATAAGCGACTTGCAAGGTAACTTTGGGATGTTGCAGATTAAACTCACCTTCAGAGTTACACGAAACTTCGTGCCAATTCACTGACGTGTCTGATTTCATTGTAAATGCTAAACCCTTGCCAGATAAAGTTATGTCAGCTGCCGATTTGATTTTCAGTTTACCTGAGGCGTGAGCCACGTCCACTTCCAACTTCAGATTGTTATACTTGTCATTGAATTTGATCATGCCTTTAGTTGCTCTATCGTCATGGCTACACTTAATATGGAAATCGTAAGCCTCGTCATAAAATTTTCCTTTCACTGCATAATCAAAAAGAAAATCTCTCTTTTCAAATTTGACAACGTATTCTTCTTCATAGCTGTAATGATCGTCGATTTTCAGGTGAAAGTTTTCCTTATACAGTTTTGGGGATCGTTCATTTTTGTATTTCGACTCTAACCTTTTAAGGCCTTTAAAGGTTGACTCGATAAGAATTTCGTGAACTATAGAATTATCCAACATGCTGAGAGAGTATACAATGTTGATCATCTTAGTAGGTGTTATGTTAGCTTTAAGCATGCACTTGAAAAGACTGAGCTTCTGGCGATGCATATTGATATGATAATTGAAAGTGAACTTCGGGTTCCAGTGACCAGATCCGGCAGTCACTCGGTCAGCATCAACTTCAATATTCATACTACCATTTTCTCTTTCAATATGCATTTGGCTGGTTACTTTAATGTGTCCTCTGTTTGGAAGTTGAAGGTGATTGCTCATGAAGAAACTTCTGTCCGATTTTTTCTCAAGCATACTTTCGAGAGACATCATTCTTCCGTCGGGTAGAATAAGTTTGAAGTTGTTCTTATAATTCTGTGGGTTTTTCGATGTCATAACATCTTCCATACGGAATAGTTCTTTCATCATATGCTTCACGCTGACAAACCCTTCGAAATTTTGGGCACTATCCATACTGAATTGAACTTGGACATCTGCCGTTTTTCCTGCACCGTATTTCACCTCTACGTAACTATCAATACTCTTGCCCATCTTGTTCATGTGACTGAGTTTAAGTCCAACGTCCACATTCTGGAAAGAAAGAAAGAAACAAACAAAAAAAAACATAAGAAAATGGCTATAGTCTCCATTATTAAAGTAATAGCAACAGACGAGAAAGCTCACAGTGAATTATATGCTTCATTATCTAACACACGTTTCACCCGCTTTTCAGAAGTCCGCTTTTCACCTCTTTCCCGATCAAAAAATTTCCTCCTCGTATAATTTAATGGTAATTGCTTCTTCGTTAAACGCCATTTCAGCTTACGAAAAGATTTTCTGATTTATTGATAAGTACACTCTTCTTCCAGAAAAACGGGAAACCTTTATTAATATTTATTGAAGAGCTTGCCGTAGAGCGAGGATTAGCAAAGCAGTCTCGTTGTGAGTTCCACGCTTACTGCATATTTCCCACTCGTGGCTCCGTATCTGACTAAGATCAACCTAATAAATACTTAAGGTCCACTTTGTGATCGAAATAGTTATGCATCTCCAACCGGTGTCGGTGGTTAGTGTTAGAGCCCAAGAGAAATCCAGTAATTTAGAAGCTGATTTTCAAGACAGACAAGCCCGGCCTGCAATCAAAAACACCGATCCCAACCCCATTTGGTATTTGTGACGTACTAAACTAAGCTTAGTAAATTCTTAGACGTACAGCATTAGTTAGCAAGATAATCTGGCAGATCTGCTAGCGTAATAAGTTAATTCTTCACTGGATACCTCACTGTTGCGCCCTTGAGGTCAATTCTTAAAAGGCTGATATAGAATCTTTGTTAGCAACCTAGTCCCATATATCATTGCTAGCGTAATCAGTTCAGTCTTCGCACAATATTGTGCCCTTGTGTCGTCCTAAGGTAAGTTTGGTAAATACCTATTTTCTGATATATTTTGATTGGTTTCGCGAAACAGTTCCTAGTTATGAAATTCCCAGATTATTGACTCAATTTAGGATGTTGAAATTATCTCTTTTTCGTGAGCAAATCTGTCATTTCATGTCAAATGTCTCTCGTTCGTTGGCTCTAACCAATATTTACGATCGTACTCGCAAGAACGATGCATGTATACAGGGGGCCTCGCTGAAGGGTGGGTGTGTGAGGGCAATTCATTACTGAGAGAGGGGGTGTGAGGTTGGAATCGCCCCCCGACCCCTCAATAAAGGTGGGGCCAAAAGCTTTACAAAACTGTACTTCACCTACTGCATTTCTTCTAACATCTCACAATTACAAATCACTCTAAATGGAGGAGGCCCCCAAGGAGCCAAGTACCTGGGTCAGCAAATCCCCAGCTACCCCCCCCCCTGCGTGTGTAAGAGACATTTCGTTGTCCTGTCGTCTAAATTTCCGTTGCTTGATCTGTTATCTGCTTTGGTGATCAAAGTGATAAAAATGACAGGAGCAAACTGCAGGTCCTAGTTGAAGATGCAAGTTCACACACACACACACACACACACACACTCGCACACATTTATGCGCACAAACGCGCGTGCATCTCTCTATCTCTCTCTCTATATATGAAAGTAAAACGAAAACAGTGGAAGACTATTTAAGACAAATGATTCTTTATTTCAATGTTTCACTCATTTCGAGCTTTGTCAACATTTCTTGACAAAGCTCGAAGTAAGCAAAACGTTGGAATATAGAATCATTTGTCTTAAACAGTCTTCCGATATTTTCATTTTTACTCTCATATATTCAGATTGACCATTAGTCCATATCTTCATATTCATAACAAATATAAAGTATTGATTATATTTATATAATTATGTATAAAATAATATGCTGGAAAGTATTTCAGTAGAAACAATAATAACAAAAGTATGAAGGGTGATTTCCCTACAAGAACAGATACACCGATAAAAAAGACAGTTCACAAAAGGACTGATTATTGGCTCAAAACACTGATCGACATAACTCTTAAAATACTTTACAGTCACATGAAATCATAATAATGATAAAATAGGACGAAAAAGTGAAATGTGGATTTAGTCTCGAATCTGTAGATTTGTCTCTACTTACTTTACTGGGTCGTTTGAAATCCATTGTAAAGTTGATATGTTTTGTCATAGGTTTAAAATGGTAGTTCAACATCGATTCAAAATTGAACTTGTCTGGATTTTTCTTCGGGTTTCCTATTTCAAGACTGAGTTTAGTCTCAATGTGATCATCAGCTTTCCCGAACTGACCTTTCTGTATGAAGTTATACTTGGGATACTTGTTGCTCTCGACAATTCTGTCAAAAAAAAAAAAAAAAAGAGAAGAAAAGAGAAGGAATCAGTACCAGAAATGCAATATATATATATATATATGTATATAAAGATGTGGATTCGCTACACAAAGTAGTTCATGTTTCTGCCCTCTCTGGGGCTCATTAAAAACATGAACTAGTTTGTGTTACGAATCCTCAGCTTATTATTCATCTCCAGCTCTACTCTAAAACAACTTTCGAAGTAAAAAGCTGAATATATCGAGCACTCCATGAAATAAATCCATCACATATCAGACGTTGCTTTATATTATGCTATATTGCTAACCAGATCTGTACCATAAGTATTATATATATATATATATATATATATATATATATATATATATATATATATATATATATATATATATATATGTGTGTGTGTGTGATGGACTGAGCTAAGCTTTATATATATATATATATATATATATATATATATATATATATATATATATATATATAAGCTTTTATATATACATATATAGTCCATCACACATATATATATATGTATATATAAAAAGCTTATATATACATATATATATATAAAGCTTAGCTCAGTCCATCACACACATATATATATATATATATATGTATATATAAAAAGCTTATATATATATATATATATATATATATATATATATATATATATATATATATATATATATATATATATATATATAAAGCTTAGCTCAGTCCATCACACATATATATATATATATATATATATATATATATATATATATATATGTATATACAAAAGCTTATATATATATATATATATATATATATATATATATATAAAGCTTAGCTCAGTCCATCACACATATATATATATATAGCTAAGCTTTATATATATATATATATATATATATATATATATATATATATATATATATATATATATATATATATTTATATATATAAAGCTTAGCTCAGTCCATTGCGGGGTTAAATGGAGGAAGTGAGAAATCTTTGTTTTTATACAATAAAATCATAGGTTCAAAATCTGTTTATCATTTTTTGCAGTCACAAAAATAGGTAAATAGCTTTCTGTGTTCTTATCGAAATAACTATGTGAAATCGGAAAGTCAACTGATACTTTTGTCACATGACAAAATTGGCACGACAGAGAACATTTTGTGTACACTGACTACTTAGCAGGGAGTATTAGACAAGACCCCCCATATGCTTGACTTAATATGTAATATGTAAAACATTGCCGAGGGACTTGGAAAAAAAAGAAAGTACTTACAGATCACCCTTGTACAAAGATAGAGTTTTGGTGCTCTCATCGAGTAATTTGCTGTATATCACAAGCTTATCTTGGTATTTGCCGATATTGTAGGACGTGGCGACTCTGGAGATAAATCGGGATTCTTTGAGTTCCATCATGCCTTTTACGTCTACGGTTACTTGCGGTGCCTTCAGATTGAACAGCAATGTATTCTTCATCTTCTTCTTATTGTTATTCATAATTATTTTGGCTGGAAAATTTATCAATGAGGACGAAGATCAATAAGTGATTTGCATATCTTTTTCTGCATGTTTATGAATACAGTTACGACGTAAAATCAAAAGCTATCGCTAAAAAAGTAATTTTTTTCTTCTGTTGATCCTTTCAAAACTAATCTATTTAGATGCTTCCTTTTTATCTCTACGAAACCATGCAAAGCTTTAATGGGATGTTTTAATGCGAAAACTTTCTTTGCCACACTTCAATGAAATATTTTATGCAAAAAAAACTATGTCTGCCGCACTTTAATGAAATTCATTTATGCAGAGATTATCTCTACCACTTCTTAATACTACTAGGTATCAAACATTAATGAAACATGTCATAGGGAATGGCCAGGAGTTTGTTCAGAAGAAGTAATATTAAGAAGCGGGCGGAATCTGCAGGGAGTGGCAAAGATTTTTAAAAAAGTACCACCCCATAACACCTGGATTGAAATGTGCCAGTAGACTTCTAACAGGGTCCCCTTTAGCACACACAATTTCATGGGAATATACTAGGTGATTCCTTAGTTACGCTGTCACATTCAAAATCACAGGCATAAAATTTAGCATAAAATGCAAATTAGGCTCTGATTTTGAATGAACCCTCCTGGATTAACAACAAAAAAACGGTGAATGTCATCCGGAAGATTTTGAATCAACACTCTTGAATTATCCATTTTCAGATGAATGACAAATTCTACTCTGAAATGCCTCGGCTTGCATAATAAAATGTGATTTGGAGTCATACGCCGGACAGCGTGAATAAAGCGCTTATCAATTCTCCTAATTGTTAGATTAATCAAGTGTTAACAATTTATTCATACCCATAAATAAATGAAGAAATGAACTTAATAAAAAGAGACTTCGATGAGATATCTACAGTTCCGTCGACTTTGGTGCCATGGATTTTAAGTCTTCTGAACTTTTTCTCAGAGAATTTTGATGTTATTTTTTGTCGAATAGAGGATAATGGTTTTTACTTACTGTTAAGGGCGACAATCTTCGAGAAAACTTTGTCCAGTTTAACGCTGGCGATAATCTTTGAGTTTGGATTGTACAGGAAAGATGAAACGAACTTGACGATTTCTTTGCCTCCTACACTGAAAGAAAGTTCTGGGGAATATGTCACAGCTTTGCCTTTGGGCAGCATACCCATTTTTGTTTTCAAGAGATATTCTTTGGGACCGAATCTCAAGGTTGAAGTACAAGAGTATTCTTTCTTGGATTTCAAAGCAGTCACTGAAAATAAAACAGACAATGTTTTCAAATGAAAGACAAAGACAATTTCATACTGTACATATTTCATATTTAGAGATTAAGAAACAACACAAAATATGTTCCTGGTTATAAGTCATTCGCCAATGTTAGAGTTTCTTGCATTGTTTTATTAAAGAAAACTCTGTTGAAGATTATTTAGCATGCAGACGTATTTTGGACTGAACCAATCGAGCAATGTCAACATTCATACATGTGTAACGCGTAACATGCTAACGTGAACGTATATTAACCGTAAGTTATTAAACGTTTATTTTTCCTTAAACATCATGAAAAACGTAATCATTCTGATTTACCGACAAGTAATACACTGACCACTTTAGAAATGAGATCCTAGATCTATATTTTTACTTATACTGATTGGGACTCTCGAATATTTGTTATTTTTCCAACCAACTGTTGGTTCCATTTTGTTCAGGCTAAAACAATGTCTCATATACACAATCGTCTGAAGTTTAATTGTTTGATAATCATAGAGTGGCTGGTTTTGATTATAAAGTCATCTTCTATCTGTCAGTCTTATCGTATAGTTTATCTTGGCATGCAACAAGGTCAAACATAGGGAAATGTGGCTGGTGAAGTGAGTGTCTTTCAACTACTGCTTGTGTCGGTGCAAGATTCCTGGAACTTTAACTCTTACTGTCATAAATGTTAATTTCTGAGTTGTTGACAAGGGGAATAAGTATTGATCAAAGATACTTCCTTTCAGGTAAAGTTTTTCAAAATTAATTTTTTATCCCATCTGACATAATGAATAAGTTTAACTAATTTGTTTCACCCGTCAAATTGGAGCGGTTTCCAGCAGTTGATGTCGTTAACAGTTAATCGTGTTGAAAAACCTGTACTTACATTTAAAATTGACATCATCTTTGAAGAATCCAGTCGCTTTGAGGTAAGCTCCTACTTCTTTTCCAGAACTGGTGATATTTCCATCAATGATCATCTGTCTGGTCGGGGACATTATGACTACCTTGGGTACCCATTTCATTCCTCCTTTTCCTGACGAATGATCCATTTGGAATGAGGCTGAATATTTATCGATCTTGGAATTCTTGTGGTCTAAAATAACTTCACCCGAAATAAGTTGAGTGTTTCGAGTTTTCACAAACTTGCCTGTAATATATACAAAACATATTAAACTGCATGAACGAACATGTGTTATAAGTATTAACGCACACGCACATTATAATGTATATCACGTGACGTGAAATCACGTGACGTGAGATCACGTGACTTGAGATGGTGTGCCACGTACAAAACATAGCAAAAAAGTGCAAACTATTTTGCGTCAAAATAAGCATTCATGGATAGAGAATAAAAAAGTCTTGTCCCAGAAAAACAAGGTTGTAGAATGTTCTTGGGGTTGTGAAATCAAGATGGCCGATACCATCTATTCAACGAAATCTAATCAAGTTCTTTTTTTTTTTTTTCAATCAAGGAAAAGATATTCTGTCAAATTGTGAACATGGTTATTCCTTAAATATCAAAGAAAGTTATTGAAAAAAAAATTTTGGGACCTTATCCGAGAATGGAAGTTGACAGCAGAGAAACATGCTCAAATCGGATTTTAACGTAAAATGGCAGAATTTGGTTGTTGGATAATCGAATTCAATTTCAAAGCACTAATGTTAGTATGGAGATTCACATTCATCCATTACTCTGTGAGCGACCTCAGCTCTCTTGTTCAAGATAAACACTTATTTCTCATTAATATTACAGGTTCCTTTACGAAAGGGGGGGGCTGAAATATTTTATTCTCTGTACATTCAAGGCATCCATATGAATTTATCGTTCTGCAATAGTTTTCTATCAGAAGATAGATAAGGTTAAATGACTATCTTGATTTATCGATACTATAATATTCATATATGTTCACACACTAAATGTACCATTGAAAATTTAAACGCTTGCTTACTTTTTATATATGCTTTTAGTATTTACTCTGTCACTATACATATAATCATAAGGGCTTTTCAAAGTTCTCTTTATCAAATCCCGCCTATGATATCATGGCATCAGTGTGTTCAGAAATGTCTCTCCATTATATCTGAGAATAATTTCAATAAAAGAGATTATCCTCGTCAAAAAAGCCCCAAATCAGGCAAATAAACTCCATCAATTTGATCAATAAAACTCATCCGATTGACCTGATCCAACAGACGAGACCCGACAAACCCAATTGACCAACTCTCCCAACTGGACCAAACTGATTGTGCTACAACTGACCTGATTGGTCCAAATGATCTTCTATCGTTACGTATGATTAGTCTATTCAAAATAGTAAAGAGGACAGTTATGAATATTTATATCTCAACGACGAAAGAAAAGAACAATCTCGATAAGTTATTATCATATTTGATATTTTTTCTAAATAAAGGGCAATAAAATCTTGATCGTACTAGATACGATCACATCTGCAGAATAAATCTCCATCAAACCTTGGGCCTTAATTCATTTAGTATGAGTCTGAAAGACTCCAAAATTCGCAGTACGGTAGCTCTCTACACCGCTCTCTATAGCGGATAAAAATAATGAATCTAATAGTTTTCAAGTCTTTGGAATAATCCACTTCAGTAGCGAAATCATGGGTTGGGTTCTACGTACCGTTGAAAGCTATTTTCTTCCAAGGAGAATCCAACTCAATCATCTGTTTTTGTTTATCGACATTGACGTCCATTGAAATCTTCCGACTGACCTTGGAATTGGGTGTGTCAATTTCAAATCCAAATTGTGTGGCCTAAAACAAGGAAAGAAGTGCAAATCACGTTTACTGAGAACATTTGGTTTAATCTTCTTTTTTTTTAATCAATCAAATTGATCTATCACTTTTTTTTTTGCATTTCACCAATGGATCTGTCGTTCTCACCAGAGGAATGAATCTTTTTACCGGCTTTTTGTCACGTGATAGGCGACGACGTCATCAGCGTACTGAGGAATCATGGTTCTGCTGACATGTTTTCCTACTTCTCCACATGACCACTAGCTCTACCATTCCCGTAATAGCGTGTGTGTGTATAGGGGGGATTGCAACTACAGATATGTCAACGTTTTCCCATCAAAAGACAACTATTAAACAAGGGAAATAATTCGGTTAAACTAGTTGTGTTCATAAACATTTTGTAATATCAAAATACTTTTAATTTTTCTTCGAGAATAAAAGAATTTTATTGCGCCTTTTTACTTCCCATTCGCCTACCCCATAGTTATAGATCTTTCCCAAACTTGATTTAATTCAGATCGGGGTCCATAATTTCCCTACCGGCTTATTCCAAAACGTTTTCTTCCTGATGGACTATTTGTGGAACAAAAGTCACAACGCAGTTTTTGTAAGCAAGTGTTTTCTCCGGGATGGTGTTGCTAGCCCCGGGCAAGCAGGATTACCCGTAAAGAGCTAAAGGATTCTAAATATTGTGCTGTTTACCCATTACGAGGGATGTGGATTCATGCCTAGTGAACGCAAGCATCCTCAATCGGAAAGTGCTTATGTCACTTTGGTGATTTTCATTCATTTATAGCTCTCTGGACGACCTGCTCTTTCTTGCACCAAAATCAACACTTACAAAGGGTGGGCTATTACAAATTCTTCTAGGAGGCAGACCAAAAAATATGCTGTATGTCTTTGGAGTTGATATTTGAATGGGATAAGCATTAAATCATCGATCTTTAGAATAGATATTTTATTCCCTATATCTTTTCACATGCTAAATGTATCACGGGATGACATCTGCTTACTTTTAATATATAATTTCAGCGTTTACTCAATTAAGATATATGTAATCATCAAAGTGAATGAACAAGTTATAAATCCAACTCATGATATGACAGGTAGCATTGAACGACGGGGCTGCTCAGTGGGAATACACAAATATTCTCGTTTTAATATTTCATATCGTTTTGCTTAACAAATCAGGCGATACATCCAGCCAATGCTGAACTTCCCCGTAAAAAAGAATATCAGAATTAATTGTTGGGTAACAAGTTTCCAAGGCAGATACGCACATTTCAACGACAGAAAGATCAGGGAATACGTCAAGAAGTGTTCATGTCTATTTTCCCTAAGTTATTATAAATGAAAGTACCTCGTTCATGTGGGTTTTCATGATGTAGCCCATTGGAATATCATGGTTAGCCAGCTCAACTTGCATCACGATGGGACCATTCATAGGGAAATACGGAGCATCATGTTTCATTGAGGCATTGGAGAATTCAAGCTGTGCGCACATTTTCAGGCCTGTGACTTTGTTGAAATTATCACCCGTACATTTCTTTCTGGCAAATCGATTATTGTCAATCATCTTCTGTGTTTTGACCTCATCTCCTTTGATAATGGCGAAATCTGACCTAAAAAGAATTATAATAACAACAATAAATTCGCAGGTAATTTTATAGTGGGGTTTTCCATTAAAAAAAAAAAGATTCGAATGAAAAAGGAAAAGCAAGGAAGCCGATATAACACTTAACCTTATTAGATGGCTCTTCATGCTTTATTAGCATATTAGATTTTCGTACTATCATTGTAGCTGTATTCTGTTATGAGTATACTGCACTCCTTCTAGCATAAAGCACCCCGCTAATCGCTGCAGCTATTATCTCCACATTTCTCAGATTTCTCAGTAGTATCCTGCTTATTGCTGCTGTTACTTCCCCCTCAATCTCATTCTCTAGACCAGCCATTCCTAACTGGGGTCGTATGTCCCTTTTAGAGCCTGGATGTATTCTAGTGTGTAGGGGGCATGGACTGGAACGATTAATTCATATCTATTTGTTCGTGTTATATCCCTGCTTGACAAGGGACCCTGGAACTTGAAAGGTCCATTTAAGGAAGCCGAAACAAAAGAATAACAAGCTTCAGAATGGCTGCTCTAGACTATCTAGTCCCCTATCCTTGTTGCAAGGGCAGCGGAAGGGTTTTTTGTGACATTTTGATCGGATATACTTTTTTGTATTGAGAAGTTTAGAACGGGTACTTTTCAGAATCTATAATCACCGAGATGTTTGCTTCCCGAGCCTTTCTCGTATTTTTTCCCCTTCTAGATCCTTCGCTTGCATTTTAATACACTATTTCATTTTCTATAGTATCATATTGTCGTTGCTGTATTTTTTGCCCTGTATTTTAACCTTTTTCTTCTGTGATAAACATATTGACAAGATGGCGGTCTTCAGAGTCATTATTGAGGTGGGGAAAGTTTATTCAAGGTTTCTGTGTACACCAATCATAATATGAATGATCACGCGTTATATAAAAAACAGAACTATAATATAACAGTGGATTTTCATACTGTTATAAATGTGTAATCAAA
This sequence comes from Thysanoteuthis rhombus, assembly GCA_963457665.1. NCBI lineage: Eukaryota > Metazoa > Mollusca > Cephalopoda > Oegopsida > Thysanoteuthidae > Thysanoteuthis > Thysanoteuthis major. The sequence goes on along the minus strand of OY735217.1, from coordinate 33,535,334 downwards.
TATTTGTATTGCTCCGTATTTTCACAATATTTGCCTTGTTATAACATTGATAGAAGGTATTTTAGCATTCACATAATTATATTTATTAAAACATTAAAATACTTGGAAAAGTGAAGCAAAAAAGAGACATGATTCTACTGGAAAATATCTCATTTCGTAAGGTGAAATATGAGAGAACCTATAGCCAACAATAAAGGAAAGATCACTTATTATGATCACTTTTGGATATAATTTTTTACAGCAATAACTGACCGATACAATTATGCAAAGGATATAAACATTGAAACAACTTAGAGTCATTGTTATAAATCTACTATAATTGACATAATTCCATTTTTACGTTATATTATTAAAAAATGTGTATATAATCCGAGAGAATAATTATGAATGCATTACATTATTTGAAATTCTATTTGAAATGACCTCCCGTTTTTACACAGAGAATGAGTCGCTCGGCCTAGACAGCGTAAATAAAAATAAACAATTAGAGATTCCTACAGCAGCCCCATTTTTCTCTAATTGTTGACTCATTCTCCGTGTAACAAAAAGAGGTCATTTCAAATAGAGTTTCAAATAATATAACACATTCATAAATATTGTTACGTTATTAAATTCATTGTCATAAATTCATTGGTATAAAAAAACACTTTGCAACGTGAAAAAATAAGATGAATATCATAAATATTTAGATATAATTTGTAGTTCATTTAGAAAATAACTATAATTCTGATAACAATGACTATTTGGTAACGATATCTCTGATTATGATAAACGTCTTCCTCTATATTTTATTCAGTTCATTTGGACAGGAAAAAACAGGACAAATTTCCGTTGGAATTGATTATTTACTAAAAGTTTACCAACTTGAGTCTATCAACTTGAAGGTCCTCTAACTTCTTACTTGAAAGATTATATTCTTCGAAATGTGTTAACTTGAAAGACCACTTACTTAAAAGTCTAAATAGAACGTCTTTTTATTTGAATGTCTACTTAGCACAAGGAAATCTACTTACTTTAAAGTTTACTTATTTTAAAATATACTTGAAAATCTTTTTTCTACAAAATCTACCTACTTACCTGAAAGTTTACTGACTCTAATGTCTACTGGTTAGTCTAATTAACTTTAAAGTCACCTAGCTAAAGTCTGCTAACTTGAAAGTCTACTTACTTGAATGTGATGATTTCCATGTTCTTTTTGGGGAGTTCAAACTTTGATTCAATCATTTTGCTGTTTTTCATTTTAAAGCTCAGTTTTGCTTCCGTGCTGGAATGAGCCAAAGAATTCATTCGGAGTCCAGCTTTTGTAGCAAAAGCATCAACGGTCATTTCGCTAACGACTTTCACAGCACCACTGCAAGGAGAAGAAAGACGATAATGTTAATGCATTTTTCATACTGTACTTATACTAGCTCAAAATCAAAATGGCGACATATATGATAAATAGGTTGAAATTAATTATTGATATATTCGTGGATGATAGAGATCTTCATGGCAGTGAGCTTGGAAAATAGCGTTCTGTTGCATGCGAACAGATGATAGTCATTTTTTTTTGTTTTTGTTTTTATCACTTTTTATATATTACTGAATTGTTTTTTTTTTCGTATGTTTACTGCGTCATTATAACATAAAATTTACCTCTAAGTCATCATAGATGACTTGCTTCCTTTAGCGTGACAGAATACAAACACACATGAATGATTATTATATGTTGTATATGTGTGTACTTGTGCCTGTGTGGGCATGTGTGTGTCTTTGTGTGGGAGTGATTTTTAATGATATTACAGTATATCCATTTCAATGCTTGCGATATTTTCTTAGTAAGACCTCCGAAACAATAGTGATTTTATATTATATCTTATAACCGGTGTGTCAGCCTTTTTTACCATTACTTATCGATTGGTGTTTATGAGTCTGTGACACAGGTAGCACAGTTACCTAAGCTTACGACCAAGTCACGTTAATAAACTAATGAATAACGTTAAACAATGTCTAACCAATTCATTACTTATACTTATATGAATGGACACTTAGGAATACCAGGTACTGTAAGTAGTTTGTATCCTCGAGTCAGACTAAGGAAAGCTTAGTAGGAAAGAAAACCTACCTGGGTTTAATACTTCCTCCAATTTCGATATTTTTCAATGAAGCTAGGTTCATTTTACCCATCGCCTCCAATTCGATAGAGGCTAGGGCAGCAACGGTCAGGTTGAGCGGCAGACCCAAGATGGTGGGAAGGATTAATTGTGTATCCATCAGAGCCATATTTTTGTTGAGAACAATTTTCTCGTCTTTGATCCATTTCTTGATGTCGAAGTTTTTGAAGAAAGATAGATTCGGGTTTTCGAAATTCCAGAAGCCGAGTTCATTTCCAAACATTCGCATGTAAGCAAATCCTTTCAAAGTATCAATGTCTACTTTGTACTGAAGAGAATGAAAACATATAACAGCGTTATTTAAAAAAAGCTTGTATTGGTTTGAATACATGCACAAATTATTTGGTAAAACTCGGTAAAGCATTTATGATGAATCATCTTAGTATAATATGTTTAAGTAGAAATTCTTCATTCTCATAAATAATTAGGAAGCTGCTGAGATTCTTGGGCCTTTGGTGTATCTGCATTTTTCTCTCTCTGTGCGATTATAAATATCTTGAATATTATTCTGATTGGTTATAATAACCGATTAATACTCATAACATGGGTCAACAAAATTGGACTTTTTTTTTCTCATCAATGCAGCTGTTTTAGACGCAAATTACGAACTTCGGGTTCATTTCACCTCAACACGCTTCGTTTTCTTTGCTACAGAAATGTTTTGTCTTTAGTTCTAATGTAACTAAAGTAGTATTAGCGGAGGATGGAAAAAAATTGTATCAGTCGGAAGCTTTCAATGCAGAAAATCAAAATTGCTATGTATAAGATATACAGAGAAGATACTAAGCCGAAAAGAACAAGCTAAAAACCTAAAGCTTTGCCTCCACCCTATAGTTTTTTTTATAGGGGCTATATGCTAATAAACAGCCTTCATAACATCATAAAAACCAAGCATGCTACACAAAGCACCTCAAAACACAAGCCTGATGGAACCTTGTTGTTGACCGGTGTAAATCTAAAAAAAAAAGAAAATGAATTCTGGTTACCTTATCATCAAATTCTCTCATCGGGAATTTTTGGCTTGTAGCTGGATCCTTCATATCTGAGAAGTAATCACTGTTCTTAATGTAACGTTCCAAGAAATGCTCGACACCTTCCATTCTTGTACCAATTTCAAAGAAGTTGATTGCATGACCAAAAAGATCGATGGTAAGGTTCAGATTGGCTGAGCGGGGAACGAACGATTTGGGAGAAAATATGACATTGCTATCAATTCTTCCTCCGGTGTTGATCTCATCAAAGAAGAAGGAACCTTCGTAATTGTGGGAGAATTTCAAATTGTCTTTTCTGAATTCCTTTTTCAGTTCGACGTCTTCAAGAATTGCACGCAACCCTTGCAGGTGAGGGTCAGAGGTTTCTTTCAGATTTGTGAGGTGGGTCCACACGAAAGAGCCGACCTGGTTAACTTTTTCGGTTCTCAGCGCCTCTTTGATACGCATTACAATGTTCTTCTGAGGACATTTTATCAGGGCGATGTAGGCGTTGATACGCAACTCAGCATCTTCAGAGACATCGTTGAACAAATCCAGAAGATCGACTCTCTAGATAAAAGAAAAGAAAGGTATTGTACATTCAAATTATTAAACCATTGCTGAAATATCAATAATTCCAACACACTAGACACACGTTTGTACACTAGACACGCATGAACCTGTGCGAGCACACACACACACACGCACGCGTACACACACACACACACATACATCTGTGCAGGCTCTCCAAAACGTTGCCAATAGGCACTTGGAGATTTTTTATTTTCATTTTTGGGTTACCCTAACGATTTTCTGTACAACAAGAAGGCCCAGACTGTCCAGCAATTAGAAGAAAACTGTTTTGGAAGCGTTTATAAATGAGCACTATAAAATAGTCTATCGTTAATATTCATGCATTTTTTTCTCGATTTAGGGTTAAGTATCTTCATTTGTTATACGGATAGACGATTTTCCATTGAGAGACTGCAATTCAAATTTAGATCTCTCTTAAGGTTACTTGTGCTTAACATATTTGAAGAAAATTGACTCAAAAAAAAAAAAAATCCCGTATAATTCATTGTTTCATAATTGCTATTCAGGAGTTTGCAACGATCTGGAAAAACGAAATTTCAGTCTCATTTGATTAATCGTTCAGATGCTTTTCGACTAACATCTTCCCGTCAATCTCTCCAAGACGTTCATGATTTTAAAACTTTCAATACTTTCTAAGAAGTTTTTTGTTGATAGAATCCCCGAATCACAACTGCTAAATACGAATATCTTCGTTTTTCTTGCAGTGATTTACTTGCTGTATTTTACATCTCATCAGTGGACATAGATAACACGATAGAGAGTATAAGCGTCTAAAACGAGTGACATTGAAAGAGTTAATTTCCAACTTTCTTTCCACTCTGAACAAGCTTTCATTTTTTTTCCTGTGACGAATGTCGACGGTTCAAAGGAAGGTCAAAATCTCTTTCTTTGTAGACAAATTTGTCGAAGCGTCCGAAAGAAAGGGAGGGAAGAGGGTCAGGCGAAGAAAGGAGAATATTTTTTTTTTGTTTTTGTATTTCAAGTCACACTACGCAATATCATTCTACTTTTAAAATCAATCCTCGATATGAAAAGAAATAGAAAGTACAAGAAAGAGAGCAGACTCTTCAGTGATTATAACTAATGTATACACTTCATACACACACACACACACACACACACACACACACATATATATATATGCAATGCTCTTTCAACTTAGAAATAAAGCACTCTGGTGGATGAGGAATTATGCGTGAAATAAATATATCGCTTAAATTCAACCTTACTGACCGACCAATTCTGCACAGGGCAGAGGTAAGAGGCCAGCCTCTGGGTCTGAAGAGAAGGTTACGATCCTACCAAGTGGTACTGAATGGGATAATGGATAGTCTATAGCCACACTGAAGAGTTCTAATACAACGAAACAGCTATCTGTGAATGACACAATTATTTATATACATATGATTTTTTTTCATTTCCCAGTGAATTATATTGCATTTCGGACGATATTTTCCGTTTTTTTTAAATCTCTATTGCAATGATTATTCATCTTCGTTTTAACGGGGATTAATTTGAAAAATCAATTGGAAACACATGGTTTCTATTACAGGAACAAATGTGGCCAAATACTGTCTAAAAATTGTATGGGTTCTCTTCTTTTTTCTTCGTTTTCACTCACCATAGCGTCGCATGGAATTCTCCTGAAAGCATTGATGGCTGCCAATCGCACATGGACAGGAATTTCACGGCGAGTAAAACACTGGGTCAAGCGAGGAACAATACTGCTAGAGTGTCCAATATTTCCAATGGCACGAAGAGCGTATAGCGTCTGAAGAGATGATCAAATGAAGAAAGTCAAACAACGAAACAAAACACTTTATCTATTTTCAACAGCGACGAGAGTCGGCATTTCTATGAATGCCAAAAAGTTTTTCAGATTGGTTCACTCGGAATAAGCCAAATCTAACATGAGAACATCCCAAGAAAAATTAATACAATGTTACAATGAAATAATCTCCAAAAAATCGAAACCGTATGATAAAATTATTTTAAGAATTAATATAAATTATGATAAAATAATTAAAAGATATTATGTTTTCATAAAATATTTGGAAAAATTATCTTAAATCTATGATAAAATAGTTTAAAAAATATTATTACTCTGTGATAAAATGATTTTGAAAATTACGACAATTTCATGATAATTAAAAAAAAAAAATGAAATAACCATGATGGAATGATTTAAGAAATGAATACAACCTTACGATAAAATGATTAATAAAAACATATTTAAGATTATGATTGAAATAAACTTATGATAGAATAATTCGAAAATTTAATATAATCTTGTGATGAAATTTAATATAAAATTGGTGATGAATAACCCTATGATAAAAACCATTAAAAAATTGACATAACCAGAATAGTTTCAACGATATAACTTCACGATGGAATAATTAAAAAAAATAGTTCCAGTACTTGTGCATTTTTCAGTTTACTGTGAAACATGACGTTTATAAAAATAGGAATAATCTTATTGTTATCTCATTATATTAGGCAGGATAAATAAGTTTGTCTTAACCAACATTTAAAAATCTCATTCAAGTTCAATATCCCCTCATCACACATCGGCTTGCTATACTGTATACTAGATAACTTGGATTGTTTTTAAATATTCTTTCATGTAGTTTTTAATACTGACCAGCGACTATTTAATTCATCTTCTATACTATTTTCTCAAAATTTGTCAATACTATTTTGAAAGCTGTTAATATTCTTTACGTATTCAGGCAAGTTATTCCAATGGAGCTCAACCCTTTCGCTAGAGAAATCCATGACTTTATTGGGGCATACTACAAGATTATTTGTTGTATTAGATAGAATAAATAAGTTTCTAACATAGTTATTATAATTATGTAATATTTTAAAATTTCAATTATAATTTCAATTAAATCTTCGAATACCCTACGTTCAGGCGGTGTTGTCAGCCCCAGTTTATGATTTAAATATCTTAAAAACATCAAACAATTCTTTTCTACCTATTCGCTGTTCGTTGGCAATGATCTGCAAAAAAAGAGATTATGGTTTGATTACCTTTTCGTAAGGACCTTTAGTCGAACAAGTTGCAATCAGTCGCCCCAAGACGTCCATGATTTCAGACACTTCAGCCACCTTTCCACAGTTGGGATTCACGGCACAGTAACCACTGACCAGGGACGATACCATGAGAATGGTATTGCCTTTGACATTCTTATCTTCCAGAAGAGGCTGTACAAAAAAGAAAGGAAAGGAGCGATTGAATCTAAATATCTACAATAACAATCTACTGGTTTCTACCAAGTTTCAAATGTTACCGTTTCAGTAGTAATATTGAAGAGAGAATAGATAGTTTGATAAAATGGTTGAAAAAAAGTAACGCAGCTTGATTAGAGGGTAAGAAGAAAGAAAAATGCAGAAATCAAAACAAAATATAAATATCGTCTTTATTTGTTTATCAGATAAAACGTTGTCAACTATAGTTAAATCTTTCTTTCATCCTAATTTACAGTTGTGTGTTTTTTGTCTTTTTTGGCTCAACTTCACTCAAGCCATCAATCTTCGGCATTGAGTGAATAGTAGGGATTGTATATAAAGAATAAACTCTCAGTGAGACTCCGAGCTGATTCAGTAAACCAAGTAGAAGAGACGTAAATTACTAAGAGCTTAAATCAAAATGGCTTCCCACGTCGCACGGTATCTGAGGAAATGATTCTATCTCCATGTATCGTCATTGTTTTTAGCAAATATCAGTTTTTATACGACCGGGGTTCTAGCCCGATATCCAAGATGGACTGCTTTGCAGGGGTAATGGGCTCCTACAGCCAGCTATTTTCCCATTCGTAATCGAGGGAAAACGAATTCCTATTAGTGCCAAGTGATCGCAAACTGTCTCCGTCGGAGTTTGAACCCGGTTCGCCGATTCCATCCCCTGTGATGCTAACTGTTTGGCCACCTGCACCACCCAGAAAAAGAAGTGAACTGTCACATCTTTTCATTAGATCCCTAACCCTGTTATTATAGCGTAATACGGGAACCGACGCAAGGGTTTCTTGAGTCCTGAGCGAAACTTGAAATTTGCGCCCCACTTCTATTATAATGACTTCTATTTTCACTATTGAGTGCACCAGAGGTTCAGTTAACTGGACGGCCAAGTCCTAGCTTTCTATGTTATTTGAGTGTTGGCTCCTTATAATCAAAATTTAACTGAAAATCACTCGGCCTGATTGATCAAATATTGGTTTTTGTTGAAATAAATCAATAACATCACGAATCTGACATTTTGGCTACGCTTAAAATCACAAATATCATTTTAGACGCAGAAAATCCCGATAAACGATAAATTGTCCGATCATTTCGATCTGCACTATTTACTATCAGTCGTAGAATGACGACCCCAGTAGTTCCGATTGAAAACAACTGAAATTAAGGTGAAAGGAATACTAGTCAAAATTAAGAATAATTCATAATGCATTATCTAGTAAAAAAAAAATTATATTACATTACTAGTACTAATAGTACTAGTGTTTGTAAAACAAACCAATAATATCTATAACGGCACGGCACGATCACAGGAAAATAAGGAATAAATCTATATGGCTAAATCTTCTACCAGCCGTAAAGCTATTCTAGCTGATATGACAAGAGCAGCTACTGCGGTGGGACGGGCAAAAGAGATGCGAGTTGGAGTCTCGCCGAAAGCTTAATTTACATTCTTGATTCACGCTGTTTCTAATGGTTTTAGAATGATGACCTGAGTATTTAGAATGAAAATTAAGTGAAATTCAGTTGTGAGAAATACTTGCAAAAAACTGACAAAGGTAAACGATAGATTATTGAAATGAACAGCAATGTATTCGCAATATATATATATATATATATATATATATATATATATATATATATATATATATATATATATATATATTGATATATATTGATATATATGCCTTACCTTGATTGCTGAGATCATTTCCTTTTCTGGGTTTTGGATGAAAGGAAGGGAAGCAAGCCACATGTCTTTCTCAAGGTCAACCACTTCTCGCTTCCAGATCAAATCGCGGATCAGCTGTAAAGAACTGGTGGTTCCAACCATGGGAATGGCGTCATGGAATATTTGCCTGTTCACAAAAATGAAACAAGCATAATAATATTTCTTTGAAATGATCGTCTAAATGATTCGACAGAAATGTTCTATGAAAATAATAAGGGCAATTCGTTCGTCTGCCAGAGAACTTGATCATATAAATTTTGATGGGCTCCAGGATTTGGAAAAAAAATCAAATTTTGTACCAAACGTCAAAATGTGTTCGCATGTTTGATTAAAAAACAAGAAGAGAGAAAACTAAGAGACGTAATACGAAATACGCAGTCAAGACCAAACAACTTAGACATTGCTAGGTTGTATATCCTAGGGCTTTCATCATTCGTTTTTATTTTTTTCTCAATGTAAAGATAGTCTCAATTTGGTACACAGATAAATGCATGGAAACACACACACACACACATGCACGCGTACGAGCACACATACATACGAAGTGCAACCTGAAAGTCTGGGCAGTTTAACCATGGAAAAAGAAATTACTCATTTTGCCTGACACCCAGTTTCCACCGTCTCCGTCGAGGTAGTTCCCTTTGACATGTATACAGCTATTCCTCTGAGGGCACCGCATCACAAACGATAGTGGCAAAGATCTCTACTACATTCCTTTCGATCGGGTGGTTCAAAATCCACGAACTTTTAGGTGGCAGCATTTATATGCCTTCCCGCGATGGCACAGGTAGGTTAAATGCGGGGTCCCACTTGAGAACATTTGGCATAGCAATTGCCCAGCAACTACAATCAGTGACACAAAGGCGTCAGGACTTTTCAGTGCAAAGCAGGGGATATTACCCAGGGGTTAGAATCCCGAGGGTCAAACTCGCTTTATTCACGAATGACGAAACATGATTGATCCAAGCTAAAAGGCCAGAAGTAACTCATGAATATATATATATATATATATATATATATATATATATATATATATATATATGTGCGTGTGTGTGTGTGTATGTGTGTGTGTGTGTTTAGAGAGAGAGAGAGAGAGAGAGAGAGAGAGAGAGAGAGAGAGAGAGAGAGAGAGAGAGAGAGAGAGAGATTCTTACTTGATCTTTTCATGGTTTTCGCGGCAGATTTGTCCGTTCTTGATTTTGTCGTGAATACCCCTCAGGGAAGCGATGTCTGCCATTTTCATTGCTTTGATGAGATCGCCGAAAAGTTGTGGCTGTTCGGGTCGTACGTCTTCCTTAGAAATCTGGCAAAGCTCTTGCAGTTTCATCTGGATTTTATTTCCAGCATTTGCAGTGGTGATTTCACCGAATTGGTGTGAGTACAGTAAATTAGTCCTGACAGAGACCTCTCCTGAAATAAGTAAGAGATGTTAATTTTATTGTAAAAAAAGAAAAAAAGAAGAAGAATCATTCAGCTTGAGTTACAATGATCGATTGAAATAAAGACTAATGAAGGTAGTCTTTCATAAATTAGGAATTTATTTTTTCATATTAACACAAGCCACTGGCCAAATAATCCCCCGTTCTACTGAGAGGCGCTGGGTAGCGTTGTTTGATGTAATTTGGGAAACGAAAATAAGATTTTTCAAATTTAGCTTAATAAGGCACAGAGCCAAAAGGGAAGGAACGGGTGTGGGAGAAGATTGTGCCACACTAATCTGACAGTGTGTCGGGGTCTGTCTGTTTGCCTTGCTTTCAAAATCTTATACACAGGACATAACTATTCCGACCACGAAGTGGGCCTCATAAAATAATTATGAAGCTTAGCTTGGCCCGAAAGATGGTTACAAGGGTGGGCCTCCCAGATCGAAATTACTGCACAATAGTAATTGTCTGCAATAGTATCTCACTAATAATTACTCCACGCCGAAGCACTCAATTCTCTTACCTTAGACACAAAACTACAAAAGTACATAATAATAATAATAATAATAATAATAATAATAATAATAATAATAATAATAATAATAATAATAATAATAATAATAATAATGTGGGGCCTGCAATTGCGCTCGAACTGATATTCAATATCATGATGAAGTGACTTTTCAAGGGAAGTAACTTCAAGTAGATTATATGCTAATCATCGAGTAATTTCCCTTATCTATTTTTTTTTTAAATTATGATATAAACTCTATAAATTGGAAGTGAGTTGAAATTGAGCTTTATGACCGCCGAAGGCGACCTTTCAGCGAGGAAATCATAAAAGAAAAACCCTAAAAAAACTTGCTGAAGCAATCTTTTCTATTTCTCACCTTGCTGTTGTTTTCCTCCTTTCTTGGCTCGTTTGAATACCATTTTTTGTGAGTTGACAGTTGCAGCTCCGTTGTCTCCATTAGAGAATGGGCGGAAGACATGTTTTTCCATACACGTTGCTTCAACAAGCTTGTTCTCTTTGTCGATGTGTTGTTGGCAACTGTAAGAGCTTTTCATGATGGCCAGGCTTTGGATACTCTGAGGAAAGGTTTTAAAATCGGAATAAAGTTATGCATTGTAACGAATTTATTCATGTTTTCACACTTTCTTTATAGGCAAATATACAAGGGTGGATAACTAAGTCCGTATTCTGACTCAACTATTTACTGAATTTTAATCCGAGAACTCTCGTCTTTAATCAGTGAATAATGTTCGGTATAATGTTTAATGTACGTGATTAATAAAGAAGCTTTGGGTTATGCATTTTAAAGGAAGATTATGATGGAAAAGAATTCGTTAAGTTAAATAAATGCTTTTTTCGGTCGTACACCACAGGCTGTACCTATGTATGCAACTGATGTGGATGTCTTCATATTAGAGACTTGAGAGAAATCTTAAGAGAGAGAACTGTATAAGCCCGGCATTTATATTTTTAAAAACTATGCAAATATTTCTCTGCGCCCATTACGCTAGTATTAATACATTGGAATCGTTTACCGAATCTTGATATTCAAATTCAGGGCTAGAACGAATTGCAGTGAGTGGTAGTCCACTGAATACCTTTATAAACTATTCGTCATTGTCTGTCACTTGCGGTATATCTATAACAGACTGAGCTTTGATATATATAATATACGAGTTATGATATTCACTGGTAATGTTTTTTTTGGTGATACAGACTGTGACTTCCCTCTTGTGGTTTTAAATTGCAAAAATCCACATTATTGGACGACATTTTTACGTTAATTTATTTATAATACCTTTACTGATTTTTGTGATTCCAACTCAACATTTGAAACTTCTTAGCACTGAAGCAGTTCTTAACCACTAAAAATATATACTTATCATGTTAGAGTTTAAACACAGACATAGTATATCACTGAAACGGAATTTTCAATATTTAGATTTTATGACTGATTTCTTTAATAAATTTTTGTCCATCTTATTTTTGCTTTTTTTTCTAAAAATTGCAATGATCGTAGAATGTACATTACAACAGATGCACGATTAAAGAAAAATTAGTCAAAATTAATAATAAAATACTTAATGCAAGAATATCAAGCAACTAAAAGACTATTGCAACTTCTAGTGTTATATAGTATTACAAAGAAAAAAAAACATGGCATAAATAATCGGATGGTTAGTTATATGACTCAACATTGAAGCCACTGTGGCCTAATCAGCATAGGCAGCGTCAATGTCAAATGGAATCCTAGAATATAGGATGCGAGATCAAGTATCGTCTGCGACTACTTTCTTATTTCCGATTCATACAGTTTATTTTAACTGTAGTGTGTAATGACCTGAGCATTGTAATAAAAAGCAACAATAAGATTAAAGAAAAAATAGCGCATATGCAGATATATAAGACAAATATCTAATTAAAAAAAACACGCAAATATTTCTCTGTGTCAAATGTGCTTGTATTATGAGCAGAAGGCCCTCTACCGGAGCTTGATATGCAGAGTTACGGGACTTAGATGAGTCATAGTGAATGGTAGCTCTCTAAATGAGGAACCAAAGTGAACCATTCGTCTTATAGTCTGACATATACGGTAGTCCGAATTCATTATGAAAATACTTAATCCAAGAAATTCAAACAACTTAAAGTCTATTAGGATTCTGTTTCACTCTATGCAATGGGGAGAAATACAAAGTGCATTACTTACTGATTTCGCATCATATCCAATTGATTGAACAGCCGAATGTACTCCTTGGCGATGTTTGCAGCTCACCATGTCTTTGGTTTTTGTTATAAAACCACGTTTAGACGCACTATATGTGGTTTCACAGTTCCCGGTGACATCAGTCTAGAAAGTAATACACACATATAGATGATAAAATGAGAGAGAGAGAGAGAGAGAGAGAGAGAGAGAGAGAGAGAGAGAGAGAGAGAGAGAGAGCAATATTTATACCGTGAGTATTGCAGATTTTACAACAACACGAATGTACTGACTGCCTTAAAGAAGTGGGAATATAGTGACGCTCCTATCTATCAATTGATGTGTGTATGTCTGCTTTGAAAATCAGCTTTCTAAAATCCTGGATTTCTACCTAGATTTGAGCACTGACCACTGGTAAAGACACACCTATCTCATCCAGAAAATATTGATCATAGATAAATAGCTATGTAGAGACTTACAAATTGAAATAAAACGAAAGAGTGGTTGAAGAGAGATTAGCTTGATATTAAAAAATAAATATGCAATGTAGCTGAGACGAAATTCATTATATGAAACGTTGTGACGTTAGACACACACACTCATATATATATATATATATATATATATATATATATATATATATATATATATATATATATATGAGGTCTGTACAGAAAGCATTCAGCCACTTTGAATATCTTGAGAACCAATCTGAGGGGACCTTATTGCGCATAGAAACTATTCTTTAGGGTCACTCAGTCGGTAGTGAGACATCATTGAGTGAGGGTTTTTTTCTATTGTGTGGCCGTTACATTCACAATAACTTTCACAGTTTTTTTGGGGGGGCGAAACGTTACGTCACCTAAGTTTATCAGACTTGCTGTAATCCAAATTTGTCCCTCTGCTACTTTTGTTTTTTTCGTCATTGAGAGAAAGTAGATATGTAATCGTGTACGAGATTAAGGAGATCGTGATTAAGCAGCTAATGCCGATCCCGAAAGAGGAATTTGCTGACTGTTTCGAAAAGTAAAGTAGACGCCAGAGAAAAGTTTGTGATGGCCCAAAGCGAGTACTTTGAAGAGGACTAAGCTGCCTTTTCTCTAGGAAAGTCATTTTTATGTTGATATTAAATGGCCAGATATAGGCCACGTATACACGGATATATATATATATATATATATATATATATATATATATATATATATATATATATATATATATATATATATATTGATAGATTGAGTCATCGACATAAAATGTAGTTAATAAAAATTGTATTTTGTATCTTTGATACGATGCATAAAATAGATAAGAAAGTTACATAGTGCTAATACGGTCAGTAACGTTTTGGAAAATGAGATCGTTCAAATTCAAGTCAGGATCATGGATATCATTTTTGTGTCAATACTCCAAGAAAAAGCATACACATCTCTGCTTCATCAACGGCCATCTTGAATTGATAAAGCAGGAAAATTTCTCCATCGTTGGTAATAGTGTCAATGAAGTGATTCAATTTTATTCGTTGCTGGGGAAACCCAGAGGATTTAAATATGAAATATATAGTGTAAAACAGTAAATTCCGCGCCGAATACCGTGAATAAAAAGCACCAGGGAAACTGTTGTTTCATGACCTTAATCGCCTTAGAAGAAAAAAAAATATTTTCATGTACCGTATTTCACCATATATAATCCCCTACCAGAGATAATCCCCAGCCCTCGAGTGAGCCTTCAATTCGGAATGGAACATTCATTATCTCGTGCGTACAGATATGTATACAATCTATATAACAATAATATTTCCAAGGTTCTTTTAGCTCAAAATTTTTGGGAGGAAATACGGGTTATACTCGGTGAACTGCAGTATATGGAATGACATTTGGAAGTCTCACCTCAACGAGTTTTTGATCCTTCTCCAATCTCGTCATGGAATTTTGGAAAAGGGAGAGAACTCCTCTTTTGATATTAAGACTCCAGGTTGGATCCTCTGCGTTTGGACACAGGTCTTCAATCCTACCATCTTGGAAGGAGAATCGCAGCGGCCACTGAGCCAGAACCCTGCTGAACTCCTCTGGCGAAAAGCTTACATCTTTAAGTTGATGCGGATCTACCAAAGAAACATCTTTGAGCTGCAAGAAATAATGATGAAAATAGAATTTTGTTTTAATCTAGCAAACAACATGTAAAAGACTTTATTTATAAATCCGAGATGAAAAAAAAAAAACAGCAACAAAAAATAAACAAACTAAAAAACGAAGAACTACTGATAGATTAATTCTTTGGCGTTTTGCCGTCACTGAAAACTCTCGCTATAAAACCATCACTCCACTAGCTTCTATATTGCCATGATCCGATTTCTGTACGTTTAAGGGTCTGTGGCTTGGTAACCATAACACAAACAAAAAACGCACATCAATTGTAGAGCAAATTTTATTAGCGTAATACCATTAAAATGCTCTAACTTAGAATACTGCAATTTCCGGTCCAATTGTGCCACCGTTTTATTCAAGTGTAAATTGACAAGAAATGTCTGTCCAAGTGAGGTAACTCCAGGGCCAATAAAAACTAATTACATTTCTTTATAATAAAAAAAATACGAGGAATAAGCGAATAATTATGATATAAAACCTATAAATAGGAAATGCCTTGACATCGAGCCTAACGGCCTACGAAAGCAACTTTTAAGCGAATAAGGAATAAAAGAAAATAGTATCTTAAGAGGAATCAGCTTCAAAGAGACAACATTCAAAACAAGTTTGGAGAATGTTTTTAGCTGTTGATCATTGCGATAAAAACACATTTCCCGAGTCTGAAAATTTAGGCTCTTTGCAATGAATTAGTGGCCAGTAATCTAGTTATGCAAATCATTACTAATGTAATGAGTGCCATCCTCACCGAGTTTCATACTCTTGTGTCTCTCATGGTAGATATCTATTTCTTGGAGATTTTCATGATTTTGAGTATGAAGTAACTAAGAATCAGATTTTGATCAGAATCTGATACAATTTTACTCCAAGCAGTTAATATTGACGCATAATGTAATGATGGCAAATTTTAAAGATAATGAATAAGTACTTCGGAGATGCAGGTAGCTTAACGGTTAATAATACAAAAAATGCGTTCGGCGAACTGAGTTTTAATTCCGGCTTGTGAGAATTGGCTGATTTAGAACCAGAAAAGTCAAACCCTTTGTCGAGTGACGTAAAAAGTGAGCAATGGACAGAGGAAGGGGGCGTGTTTTCGAGATGTACGGTTAAAAAGGCACTGGTGAAGCTCCCAGTGGGCCAAGGAAATCGGATATGGATTATAATGAATTGCTCTCAAGAAATATAGTATAGTACATGCTTGTCCAGACAAGAGTAGGACTTGAAATCTATCAACAGGACGATTCGTTTGGGCATATAAAGATTACAAGATAAGAAAAGGCTTACCCTCATCTCAAAGTCACAAGCTGATGATGGCTCGATTTCTACGGTGGCCTTGATGCGGATGGAAGCCGAATCTTCAGAGGCACCAACAATGCTTGTCTTTGAATCAGCTTCATACTCATAAACATAGATAAGTTTATTACTGTAGTCAAACTTGTGGTTATCTAAAACGAAAAAATTGAAAAATTACTCTCAGGTATTGATTAGTGTGGGAAACAAAATGCGTTTCTTGAATTTCTGATGTGAAGCATTGTCCCTATTTCATGATCTTCAGACAAGTATGGAACTTGGAATTTCTCGCAAGATGGATTTGTTGACAATATAAATACACGTGTACGACCAAAACACGTTGGATACACTGGTTCTGTTGTGATCATCGGTTAAGCGACGTCAAGACTGTTTATTTCCCAGATGGGTGACCGCCTGGGAATATCAGGTGACGTATACGGCACCGAGATTGCTCTGTAGCTGCCGCAGCCTACGCTCTACTGCCAATTAATAGAGCGTCTTTCCTCGCTGACACCGGACTTTGCACCGGTCCCTTTTCACGCAAACGCTGCTCCGTAGGGGTACACGTGACAGCGTGCTCTTGTAGGAGCAGCCATATTCCTATCTTGGCAATTATCAATCCATTCTGAATGGTGTCTTCATTTTAACTAATTTGATCGCTAACTTTCGGCTTGCGTGTTCTCCAGCCTCCCCAGTGTTGTCTAAAGTTCTCAAAGGAAGCTTTGTTCAAGTAAACATTCGATTCAGTATCCAGATCTTGGCTGCTTAGATCTAGCGTGACACGAATCACTGTC
Organism: Thysanoteuthis rhombus; assembly: GCA_963457665.1. Lineage (NCBI taxonomy): Eukaryota > Metazoa > Mollusca > Cephalopoda > Oegopsida > Thysanoteuthidae > Thysanoteuthis > Thysanoteuthis major. The sequence continues at coordinate 33,518,278 of OY735217.1, read as the reverse complement.
ACTTGGATGTCTGAATAGTTTTTTTTAGAAGTGTTGACGATAATAATAATAATGATACAGACCACAGCACTACTGGGAACTGCACGGATACTGAGGAAAGTGCTAGAAATATAAGGATTACACTGTCAATAGTGATTTAACAGAGGAAAGGAAATGAAAGCGGAAACGCAAATTGTAGCACTGACATGATAGGCGAAAGAGAGAAGAGATGCTGGCTGAAAACCTGAGGAGACATTGTCACTCAGCCTTCAGCGATGACCACTGGGCAACCGGTGTGAAACTGTAAACCGCATTATTACTGCGACCTATGAGTACTAGGAGAGAAGGGCAGGAGACTTGAGGAGACTTGCTGACACTCAAACTCCAGCGATTACCACCAGGCAACTGGTGTGAGATTGCAAATAATAATAATAATAATAATAATAATAATAATAATAATAAATGAAATAAGAGATTTTGTTCCAAGCTCCTTGAAATCTACCAGATGCGACGTACATCTGTTGAAGGTTGGAAATCGCACCGGCTAAAACTCAGTAATCAAAGCAACAAAATTAAGATACTAATCTGAATAGATCACGGATTAGCGGCTCTCAAATCTCAAATCTAAATTCTATGTTATAATGCTTTTAAGCTTGAAAAAAAAAAACATAAAATATTCTGTCAATCGGCGTTCAGTTTAAGTAAGAATTTTAAAAATATTTTATAAATTATCGATGAGATTGTTTAATATTTCAGATTTCTGAAAATACGTGAAAAGCATATATTCTTTAAAACGAATACGTAAATTTTATTTAAATTAGTGAAGATATT
>OY735217.1:33502468-33512468 GCA_963457665.1 Thysanoteuthis rhombus | reverse complement strand
GTGTATTTGAATATACAATCGTTTCTGAATTACGATAAGAAACTTGATACATCTATTAGTAAAATTGGTGTATCTATTACAAAAAAAATGGAAATTTGGATGTAGGTATATCCCGTACCCAAGAGTACCCCCTCTCCCATTTCATCCCTGAACATAGGTATATCTTGAATCGTGCACTTAACTCGGTCAAAAATTCGTTAAATCGTACAGTTCAAAACTGCACTATTCAAGGTCTTATTACAGTTCAATGAGTTTTCTCTCGGCTTATAATTAGTTACATCAATTTGTATGGCAGTACCTTGACCACATTACATTAAAACCAGCACTAATCAAAATTTCACGATTCAAGGTATTGCTGTATATGTATAAGAGTTTGTAATATGATAGATTTTTTTTTATGTATTACTAGTTCAGTTTAATGTATATCCTGTTGTAAATAGCTTAACGTCGACGTGATGGCTTGTTCAAACTTGGCTCTCAGATAATGGGAACCACATAGACAGGCTAATCGTGAATTACCATATAATACGGCAAACAAACGCTTTGACAGCATTTACAAAGAGGAATGAAGATCATGATAAAATGTTGAATTATCATCAATGAATTAAACGAAAGAAATAACAGATCTGGTTAGTTACTCAATAGAAGCCGTCTCACGACCAACGTTTGTAGCAGCATGTGGTGTTGGGGGTGATCAATTAAAAATAAGAAAAAAAGTGGGGAATAAAGAGCAATGCTAGGTCAGTCGAATACTTTGACTTCATAATAAAAAAATCGATTGGCGTTTTCATGGCTAGGCGTATTTGGAGAAGTTTTTGGTATCAACATTTGAGCCTGTTAGTGGAAACGTCATGGTCTGGGATTGTACGAGGCCTAATGGCACTGCTGGGGTGCATTTCATCGATGGAATACTGAAGGTTACATCAATATATCAGACGGCAATGTATTCATTTTGGCAACAAAGTTTAAATATTACATAGTTTGGGCATAGAAAATATCTGTTTTGCTTGTGTAAAGTTCCTCTAGAATAAATGAAATCCTGCTATGCTTGGTTGAGGAGAAAATTACCTCTTCAGGAAAGATTGGTATGGTGCGTATTCCCTTATTGGCGACATTGTAGGTACTTCAATATACTATCGATGTTTTCAACCATCAGATATTCCCGAAAAATCTGACTACCCATGAGGAAATTTTCATTTTCTGGTTTTATACTGTTCTATTTATTCATTTTCGCAATTGTATTTAGAAAGACCAACTATTGCAGGCATATGGCAAGTGCCCCCCGGGGGGTGACTACCCGTGTTGTTGGTACCTATTCATAAAAGAATCAGGGTTAAACTCTCCCTAAATCGGAGACAGACACTGTAACGTTGAAAACTACATTCATGGAATTTGTTGATCTATGGGTAAACACCCATAGAAAAGAATATAACAACAAAACACCCCCTAGCCCCCCCCCCCAAATCATCGCAAGCCACTGCCAACGCCATTGTCAAGGAAAGTCATTGTGAACGGATCAACCTAAAAATTCAATCACTTCTTCTGTAGCCTGTCACCTTTCAACAAAATCTCATTGAAATTCATTGGGGACTGTCGGAGATATCGTGTGAACAGACATGAACTTTTAGCAATATTATGTCGTGTGGACATATAACTACGACAAAGGGGAGGTGGATCCACCCTAAAATTGAATCAGTTCTCCCGGAACCAATTTGCCACCCTTCCACTGAATTTAGCCGAAGTTCAATGGTGAAGTTCAATTTAGAGATAAACAGGGGACAGATATGAGCGTTATGATAAATGTATGGAAAATCCATGGAGTACTTTTGGAGACATCACGTGGACAGACTGTCGGAAAGACGGAAAGACGGCACCGTATACACAAACCTTGCCTGAATATGCAAGTACATGGAATTATAAGAAGAATAATCGAGACCATGCAGACGACACCATTAATGAAATCAGGTAGGCTGCTGAGGAGAGTGTCGAAGAATTGACGATACATTATCCCCAGCAAAAAGCTACCATTCATTACCGGTGTGAAAACCCAGTCGGTAAAAATAATAGGTATTATCAACATTTGAGCTGATCCTGAAGGAACAATTGAACAACCACTATTTTTATCCCTCGTCCTGTCGAACTGAGAAAATACACAATTTTGGCTTTTATAGATTTTGTAGCAAAGAAAAATATCCACTCCCTCGTCAGTATAGCACTTAAATCCTTATTTGAATTCATAGTATGGTCATCTTTACATCATAATAATGTGCATCTGTTGCAAATATAAAGTATCCGCTTTGTCAAAACATGGGTTTATCCATTCAGGATCTGTGTTATAATGTTTTTATGTTTGAGGGGCTTGTTACAAAAAAAACAAAACAACAGTACTTCGTAGCACAAATTTATTTTTAGCACAACACACTTAAAATGCCCCAATTTTCAGAATACAAAACACTTCCCAGTCCAATCAGTTTCAGTGAATAAGTAGACGAAAAATGTCTGTCCAAGGGAGGTAACTCAAAGCCTATCAACTATTATAAATAAGCGAATATTCATGGTATAAATCTTGTAGTAACAAAATTCCCATTAATTCGATCAATCGAAAAACTTACTTCAATATTGATCATTAAATAAGTTTATTTTAGAACGGTGCAAAACCAGATCGGGGTAAGAAAATTGTGTCACATCAATTTTCAAAGTGAGGGGTGCTTGCCTTCCTGAAAAATCAATATTCGAAATCTCAGCTTTTATCTAGACTCGTATCGCTGAGGAATATCGAATTAACTTAATAACAGCACAACTCTGATATTTTTGAATTTGTTGAGCATGTGCAGTTCAGACTGGCTTCATTTTTTTTTTTACAAAACAATAGTTTAGCCAATGTCCAAGTGAAGTGATTATCGTAAAAGAGACTTAGTTCAGAGTTCAAATTACTATTTGTGAAATAAGAACACATTCGCATTATAGATATATACATATTGTTTAAATACACATATTTTGTCCATGAAAATGTTACACTCTCGTTTCGTTATATTCAGCCCATAAGATAGACAATGTAACTGAGCCTTATAGTTGTTTATCACATATATGAACAGCGACTCACGTCTGTTGTTATACTTACTAATCCCTCATCGATAAATGCATTTTTGGGTTAACCTAAGTAAGTAAATCCTGTTTCAAAACTTTGGCTCATGTGTAGTATAAAATAACATCCATATACAATGCAGTAAGATAATACCCTATATAAGATAACAAACTACATGTATGACATATATATATATATATATATATATATATATATATATATATATATATATATATATATATATATATATATATATATATATATATCCTGAAAAGGAGGTGTTGTTTGATCAACACTACTTATTTTAGAATGTTTGTTAACTCAGATTACTTAACAATAAGATGCTTTTACTTTCATCTGATCTATGATGTATGTTTGTTCTACATTTTTGTGAATTTGTTAAATTAAAAAGTATTATTAGTTCAAGTATTTTTCATTACATTATTTGCCTGTTTTCAAGCATATTTTTAATTCATTTTTCTTTTTACAAAAACAACCTTTTCGCCATAATTTGTTATTTGGTTGTTCTGCTTTTGCAAAAGTTAGTTACTGCATTGTATTATTTCATTTCATTTTTATCTGTTTTAAAGTTCAACTGAAAGCAAAACCGACCAATATATATTATTTGAATTAACGAACCTTACTAAAACAATATCATAAAATGCTTGCAAGGCAGATAATTACAACTCACTCCAACGGTCACTTTTCAAATCATAGTGGAAGTTATCTTACGAGTATATAAATAACTATACGGCCCAGTTACATTGTCTATCTGATGAGCGGAATATAACGAAATGAGTGTGTACCATCGTCATGGACAAAATAATGTATTTAATCGATCTATTGTCTCTACTGTAAGTATTGAGCACTGTTGGAATAAAGATTTTTCGGATTAATATACACGACTTTGTATGTAAAAGAAAGATCAAAAAGCCTTACAGAATCTATCTCAGACGGTTTCATAATTGGTGTTTCAAGGGCAAGATAGCCTGACGGATCCCATTCCACTTCAGGTAGGTTTGGAATCAGAGTTATCTCCTAGACTGGTTGCCAGCTATAGCTAGAGAGCTTAGTCTGTCCTACTATCCATCCATGGCTTGAAGGAGAAGAGAAGAACATTAATACGAAGTGAACAAAAATTCGGTAAGAACTATAACTATTTTGGAAATTAAACTGTGAAGCTGTTTTACATCAGCTTATAACAATGTAATAGATATAGTTTTTACAGAATTTTTGTTCACTTCGCTTAAATGTTCTTCATACTTCATGTTTACTAAGCACATGACCAAATGAGGGATAGCTGAATCATATTGTGTCGATCTTTCAAGCTTAACAAATAAGCATTCGAAATCCTGGCCTTTCCATGGGCTCGAAAACAGACCATCTGCTCCGGTAGCAATTACCCGACTATTTCAGGCCAATGTTCGGGATACACTTAAATCATAAATGGATTTCCAAGATTCTATCGTAAAAATGCGTCACAAAGGATTCACTTCAGAAGTTTATTCATAATTATCTGAATTATCATGATTTGGAAATCATTATTGTAAAATCAGCAGAAATGTTATGAGCGAGCTGGAAATCACTGTATATCTCAGTGGATTAGGTAACCCTATGATAAGACGAGACTCCAATTTCAGTTAGGATATCATGCTCAATATGTAGTTGCTGTTTTTTGTATCTGGTTTATAAAATGACTCCATTTTGAGGTTGTTGGTGTTGGGGATGCTTAGTCTAATTCACAGAAATATACGGCATTTGCCCTTAACGCAATTGTTTGCAATTTGATATAGAAATGGAATATTATTGGCTCCTTTCATGTAATAAATGTCATCCTGAGAGAACTTCAAGTTGAAAACTCTAGAAATCTCAGTGATGTAAATGGGTTTTGGGAACTAAGTACACGGTAAGGCTGGGTTTTGGGAATAAGGTATACGATAATATCTCCATAAGTAAACAATGAACATACAAAAATCCTGCAAATTGAGAATTAGGTATACGACGTGTCCGCACGTGCCCCCCCCCCATTTCTAACCTTGGTTAAGAGAACTATGGCGTAGTATTTCACTGGTTTAGAGTGTTAGGCGCCTGGCCACGTGTTTCGAAATTCAATGCTTGGTTTATATTTCACATGAATTCGATATATGTATAAATAGATTTTTAAATAACCCTTCATTATTACAGTATTGTCACGACCTGCTTTGAAAATGAGTCAGCTTCATTTTTTTTTTCAACAAAAAAAGTATAATCTGTATGAGATGAAATGGTCTTTAAACGTGTCGGTATTGTATATTAATTGTTAGGAACCGTCCACCGAATGTTTTGTTTTTCTTTCAGTTTTCAAGTTGGTCTGGCTGATTGGCTAAGTACGAATGTATGTAGATATGTATCATGTGTACAGGCTGCGCCAATGGAACTACAAGTCTGAAAAATTAAACATTTACTTCTTATTATGTTCAGAAGAAACGCCTTTTTTCTGAAAATTCTCCCCCACTATGTTTTGGGTTGGGTTCAATTTGCAATGTAAGTTTACGCTAAATTGATTCCTTAGTTTGTGTCTGGCAGTATTCACGCATGTTTTTTTGAAAATTCAGACTTTTTGAGTGATCACTGTCGAACAAAAGGTGAGAAAAGTAACATTGGTCACCCCTTCTCTCCAATTTTTTTTAATCGATCACACCCAACGCGGTATGCTGCCAAATGACGTTTCTCTTCGATGACTAACCAGACTTACTTTTATTTCGATTTTTTAATTTCATTTTTTACGTATTTTGTTTCTTTTTCTTTTTTTTTTTAAAAACTTTTTGTTTAAAGTTGTTATCTGAGGGTGGGAAATACGAAAGGTTTGCTTGCAAATAAAGCCGTTCACATCTGACCTCGTTTTTTCTAATATTGTAGATGCGACATCAACAACATTTCACTAATGACGCACGCACACTCTCACACACCGTGTGCACACACAAGCACACGCGTGCACACATGCACATACATTTCCCCCCACCATCATCATCATACACACACATGCATATATATCCTTATGAAAAGAATTTCCATGAGAATGCTGCACAAAGACTGATGAGACATTTACAGTGGCTAGCTTAGTCAAGTATGGTACAAGCCTAGAACAGAGTTGAAATGAGAGGTATGAATGTAATGTCATGACAATCTTGCAAATGTATGGGACCTGCCTGATTTGAAAATCAGCATTCGAAATCCTAGTTTTTACCTGGGATCGAACACTGAGCACTGGTTCAGCAGTGGGTAACTATTTCTGCCATTGAGCAGGCCACGTTAATTATATCATGTTCAAATATTTGGGATTAGTTGGGAAACAAAAGAGGTCATGAAATGTTTTTGGGCATTAAATCCGTCTAGTCCTTCCAACAATATTCGCATGAATGCATGTATCGAATACTTTATGAGAAACAACGAAGTGCATGAATGATGTATTCTGCAAGATAAATAGTTTAAACGTGCTGTTGAACACGGTGGTGTCCATAGTTGAGAATCGATTCGAATCAGGCAAAGGACTGATTGAAAGATGGAACTGAGATAATGATTTTTTTAAAAAAAGAATCAGTCTTTAAGGTCAGTTGTAATAGACAAACCTCCCTTGAGTGATTGTGAGACGTATGAGGCTGAGGGATCTTACCCTGTCACGCTGACCAATGACGCGTTGGTAGGAGATGGTATCATCTGGTTAGAAAATTAAGTGTTACATAAAGGTCAAACTTATCGTTTGCTCACACGCACGTGTACAGACACCCTCCCCCAAAGGCTCACACGCGCGCGCACACACACAAATACACTTGTATGTATCGTTTTGGGCGTCTGCCATAGATTTATGATTAACAAGCTCGTTTTACAGATTACAACTAGTGCGACTGAGTTAGATTCTCGTTGGAAAACCTAATGTTGCCACAAAGAGACAAACGAAGCTAAGCAGAGTAAATCTCTCTCTTTCTTTCTCCCCCACTCTCTCTTTACACACGCACACACACACACATATATATATATATATATATATATGTATATGTGTAGTTCATAATATTTTTTCCAATCTGTATGAATACAAAAGAGAAGAAGAAAACAAATTTTTTTCCGTTTTAGATGATATTTAATCTCAATGTTCAATATTTGTCGAATAGAGCTATTGATATATTGGGTATTTTTCCTGTACTGCTTTTTCTTGTTCTTCAGTCTCGCTTGTTGATTTTTTATGGCCATGAATGAAATATTGGAAGTGTACATTTTTTTCTTATTGCTTTTGTTTTAAACATTGCAACATTTTTCTCTGCTTTCAAGGCATTTTAGAAATTTTCAACTATAATCTGCAGTCATAATATCATTTACGTGTTGACAACTATGAGTGTGACCGATATATATATATATATATATATATATATATATATACATATATATATATATATATATATAGATAGATAGAGAGAGAGAGAGAGAGAGAGAGAAAGAGAGAGATTTGGCTACCCTGTTTCTCTCTCTATATATATGTATGATATAAAATCAAAAAAGTATATATATGGATGTATTTTTGAGAAAAATTAAACTATTTCTCGTTAATTCTTATTTTCATTTGGGACAAACGTAAACAGATATATACCAAAAGCCAAAAATGTTTTCATTCAAATCAAATTGGAATAGGTTGAAAGCATTCATAGGATAGGAAAAGAGAGGGGGAGAGAGAGAGAGAGAGAGAGTGTGTGTGTGTGTGTGTGTGCGCGTGCGTGTGTGTGTGTGTGTGTGTGTGTGCACGCGCGCACTTGTAGAAAAACCTTTTCTTTCGCTACACTAGATTACGATATTTTTTTTCAAAATATGAATTCTCGAAATAATGAAATAGAAAGTAAAAGAAAGAAAGAAAGAAAGAGAGAAAGAAAGAAAGAAAGAAAACAGACTATACCGTCTTTATATCACTTATGTATACACTTCATTTATATGTTCATAACTTTTTCATTTCCCAATGAATTATATTACATTTCAGACGATATTTTTTCGTTTTATTTTTTATACAATGATCATTTGTTTCAGGTGTTTTAACGAGAATCAATTAACAAAACCAACTGGAAACAAATGGTTCTATTACAGAAACAAATATTTCTGAACGCCGTCAAAACTTCTATAAACAACGTCGCAGGTTTTGAACCGAGTGCGTCTTTTCTCTTGTTTGTATTCTCACTTAGTAGCTAATTTTATTCGTCTAGCGAAAAAATCAAAATAAGCAAATGAGTATAAAACGTAAAATATCCTCCGCTGCAGTCAAAACGAACCGGCCTTCCTTTCTTTTAAGCAGCATCTTTTTTTATTGTCTTTTTAAAGATTTTTTTCCTCCATAATCACTGACCGGGTTGTCATTTTGAAAATGTGAAAATCTGGCCTTTCTTTGAAGTCATTTGGTCGTGGACTTTTTATAGTTTGTCCATATCTATTTTTCCTTAAAAAATTGATCGAACTGTAATGAAAATAAGCCACGTCTAAAACAGGACGTCTACTTAATCATTATCATTATTATCATTTTTTTCTGAGCTCATGGGTCGACGAGGAATCAAGGGTTGCATAAAACTAGGCGAGTAGTCTGGTCAGTTGCACTCACAGCAAATGCGCAGTTGGTCAAGTTAGGCAACCGTGCAAAGAAACAAACAAACTGAATTACGAAGACTTGTCTCCTCTCCGTGTTCTTTCCGCGCTATCAAATATCACTTTCGCTGAGAACATGAGAATAACTATAACGCAATAAAGTTTTGACTCATCCTTCAAAAAAACAAAAAAACAAAACAAAAAGACCCAATTTTAATTCAGGCTCAAGTGTTCCAGTAATCCAATTATTTTCAAAACAATTCAATTTCATAGGCAGTCAGCGTCAGTTTCGCGAGACTATGGATCCGTACCCGGAGAGTCTTGCTTTGGGTCTCTTCGGGGTCAAGCGTGAGCAAGGTTCTATGGAAGATAGACTGTTTCCCCAGAAGAAGCGAGTTTCCCCTCTCCACGCGCCGATATGGTCCAATGGAAAAGCGGAGGCCGGTACAGTTAGGTACCTGTGTCGTCGCCAGAGTCTGTAGAACGAGACTGAAGACAACGTCGGATTGTCTCATGGAGCTGACTCTCATAATAACTTGGTAAACAGTTTATATTCGAAAGTGTCTACGTGCCACTTGTCAATCATTCACCAGCTGTAAATGTCTATCATAAACATAACGCAATCATCTAGTCTGTTGGTAAATCATTATTGTTCCATGACTGCTACACTTGGGGCATCCCCTGTGTCCACATAAAATCCATGATGCTGATTTTTGTTTTTTTAAATCACCCTTTTAAGGTCCGTTGTTGGACATAGGCCTTCCCCAAGTAAGTAATAATAGGTCGCACCTTGTATAATCCCCGCTATAAAAACAAGTACTGCATGCACATAGCATGTTACTTGGTGATATGTTGGGCAAAGCTTAGTAATCCATATCGCCCGAGAAATGCTATGAAGGACCCAGCATAGTACCCAGACCACCAAGATCATGGGCCAATTTGATTTTTTAAATTTGAAATACAAGTATAGAAAGTCAAAAATTGAAAAAATTATTACATATCAATGATATTTATTTAAAATAGAATGAAAATTATATCATCTAACATATATCACCAAAAATGTCAATTAATAAAATCAAATATAATTGGAGTGGTTTAAATTTAACTCATTTTCTTTCAAATCGTGTGTTATTTGTTATTTTTTGTTTTTTTAGAAATCCATACATAGCTCCCTAATCCAAAATATTAATGAAATACAATTTGATCTTACTAGCATATATCATTAACGAATATGACATAATATGATGGAAAATGTGCCTAGTTACGTAGCAGTTATCAGCACGGGTTCAAAATCTGGTCAAGTCTGTTAATATTCACTAC